>JASAUF010000054.1:10000-300344 GCA_030180095.1 Magnolia changhungtana | reverse complement strand
GTTCATTTTTCTCAAGGTAAAAAAAAGGACATAAAAATATAAAATACAATTTTACACTTTGGTGAGAAGATTTTTACACTTGAATACTGTTGTTTTTGACGTCTTAAATCGAGTCAGGTATGGGGCCTGTTGATGACATTGACAAACTATTCAATTCCACCTTCGATGACATTGAACAATGCTCGATCCCATCAATAATTTCTAGATTTCTCCAATTGGTCGCTGGACTAACTAGGCACTTTTTCGATGCCATCAAAGATGGCTCGATGCAATCGAAGAAAATCAAAGATGGCTCGATGCACGAGAAACGATGGTAGAACTATGATGCAAGGCGGGATTAGAAATGAGGACAAGGAGCTAAGAATGAAGATTGAAGACATAGTGGAGATCGTTGTTGATGTCTCAAATATTTCTTTCAGCAACAGGGTCTGTCGATGCCATTGACAACCATTCGATTCCATCGACAACTACTTCATGCAATCAAACAGCTACTCGATGCCATTGAAAAAAATTCGAAAATCCTATGTTGGTTGTTGAACAATTTGTGGTATCCTACTCGATGGCATCAAAGGGGTTTGATACCATCCAAAAAATTTGAACAATCTATGTTTAGTTGTTGAAATGTTTTGGTGTCCTACTCGAAGATGTCGAGTGTTTGATGCCATCAACAGTCTGTCAATGCCATTGAAGTGCCATCGAGCACGCACGCTAAATTGCGTTAAGTGTGGGATTTGTTTCCGATTTTGACTATGATTCCTGTATATACTATATATATGGGTGTAATCAGGATTTGGGGTATAAGAGAGCTTTCTAATTCCTCTTAGGGTTTCAAGGGTATATCTTTGGGAGATTCGAGGCTTGTTCAAATCAGGTAATCTATATCTCTTGTAATTTCTGCTTTCATGCATAATTGTTGCTTTGTGACTGGTTTTATTTTTTCCCACAAGGTTTTTTCACCTTAAATTTAGTGTGTTTGTGATTAGACTTGATTGTGCAATTGGAATACTTTGCTTGATTCATCTCTTCGTGCTTCGCACTCCCCCAATATTTATTTGCTTATTGTTGTGCTGGTGAATGTAATCTATTGTGGTGAACCACTTAGATCTTGTCTTTTGTGGATTGTGATTGTGTTGGTACATTTTTATTATTTGGTTTATTTTTTCTAATTTTCTTTTGGGCAATTGTTGGGAGTGTACGCGATTGCTGGTTGCACACATATGGTGTTTATAGCTCTGGTTGAACCGAAAAGCATTTTTTGAACAATCCTGCTAGTTGTGGTAGCTTTTTTTTTTTTTTTTTTTTTTTAATTATTATTTTTTATTTAAATTTTTAAATTTTATCAATTTGTATTTCCATTTCAAACTGTTGACTATTTTTCATCTCAATCTCAACCATCTGCTAGTTATTATTTATTTAACAAACTAAGACTGCTTCTATTTCACGAGGAAATGAGCACAAGGCTGTACAATGCGTGGTTCGGGAGGGCCAGCGACAAAAGGAAGCCGGCTCCCTTATCATGTACGAAAAGAGAAATTGACAGAATAAGGAGCTGTTAGGCCTCTCGAAGGTAGCCCAATCCCACTTTATCAAGGAGGAGCTAGCCTCTAGAAGGGGACAGAAGGAACTGAAGCGAATTGAAAATGGATTTCGTCTGGTACAAGCTGGCCATTCTTGCCAGCCCATCAGCCACCAGGTTGGCGTCGCTAGGAACATGAGAGATTCTAACTTCCAAGCAACTTCTCAAGGCTTCTATTCTCCTCCAACAGTACCACATGATCCGTGGCTTCGACTACCCGCTAGGGCAGTCACTACCGAGTTGGAATTGCTAGCCACTCTCAAGAAGCCCAAGCGAGCAACCTGCATTATACCGTCCAGAATTGCCCTCATCTCCACCCTGAAGGCCCAGCGCCAAACCCGATGGCAAAAAGTCCCCATGATGGTTTCTTCCCATGCCTCCCTCACTTGATTGGCCCCGATTCCCTCTCAAGGATCCGTCCTCATCAAGTTTGATCTAGCCCAACTGGAGTCTAGACCACCTCACTACCTCCGAAATACGCTGCTTGGGTGGAGGGACTTTGATCCCTGGAATGCTGAGAGTGAGAAGAATGCTAGTTGTAATGACGCAGGGATAAACGTGATGAGGATAAATACTCCAAATCCACGGAACTTCTCTGGACTCCTCACAGAGACTTCTCGAATCCACGAGGAAAGAAAGCAGGAAATAGAACTAAATTCTAATAAATTCGAAACTGATTAATTGATGAATAAAAATGAGTTCACAACCCTTTAAATAGGGGTACCAAGCAATGGGAAAGAAATCAGAATCAAACTACAACTAGAACTCCTAGAATCATGACTTACTATAAATAGTAAACTTACTATTTATAGACGGTCGTGATGTCTACTAGTGCACAAGGTTTTCGGCCAAAAATAGTAAGTGTCCTATTTGGCTTCACCAAACCGTTCTCCTAATTATTCTAAGCTCTTTTAATGTTGGGAGCAACTCCTAAAGCCCGACGGATGAAGAGTTATAATCAAACTAAAACTTACTATTTATAGTAAAAACGAAATTAAAGCAGGGAAACGACCATCGATCCAGGGGTTTTTCGCAATTCCAGGCATCGCAACCTGGCATAGCTGGGTTGGTTGGCTAAAGTAGCTTGTTTTACCCCAAAATCATATATTTTACGTCAGCTAACTCATTCCTCGGATTGTGAGATACGCACGATCTAAGGTCCGACGTCCGGATCACTTCGTCGTCGACGGCCTTTTCTGATCCATCTTGGCCATGAAATTGTCCGCGACCCGCTCTACATCAGTCCCCTCCACTTCAAAAGAACTCGTCCTCGAGTTCTCATCCTGCGCTGGTTCATGATACTCGGTCAGGTCCGGGACGTTGAAAGTCCGTGAGATCGCCATGTCGTCGGGAAGATCAACAACATAAGCGTTGTCATTGATCTTTCGAATGATTGGGATGGATCCAATCTTCTTATTTTTCAACTTGTTGTATATCCCGGTCGGAAATCTCTCTTTGCGCAGATGAACCATAACTCGGTCGCCCACCTCGAACACTTTTTGTCGCCGGTGCTTGTCCGCTTGTTCCTTGTACTTCTCGTTCGAGGCATGTAGCTTGGTCTGCACTTCCGCATGGATACCCATGATTTTATCTGCTATATGTTCTGCTGCAATGCTAGTGCCTGGGTGCTTGGGCAGAGGGACCAGGTCAAGTGTGTGGCGAGGCAATCGTCCATAGATAATCTGAAACGGTGATTTTCCTGTCGAGCGGTTCACCATGTTATTGAACGCAAACTCCGCTTGAGACAAGGCCAAATCTCACTGCTTCGGTTTTTCTCCTGAAATACAGCGAAGGAGGTTTCCCAACGTGCAATTCACAACTTCGGTCTGCCCATCAGTCTGTGGGTGGTAAGCACTGCTGAATTGAAGTCATGTATCGAATCGAGTCCATAAAGTCCGCCAAAAGTGGCTAATGAACTTTATGTCATGATCAGAAGTAATGGTCTTAGGGAATCCGTGTAGCCGTACGACCTCCCTGAAGAATAGATTCGCCACGTGTGTTGCATCGAGGGTCTTCTTGCATGGGATAAAGTGCACAATCTTGGAGAAACAATCTACCACCACGAACACCGAATCTATGCCGCGTTGTGTTCGTGGGAGACCAAGCACGAAGTCCATTGATAAATCCTCCCAAGGACCGTCAGGCACAGGTAACGGGGTGTAGAGGCCCGTATTCTGAGATTGTCCCTTGGAGGTCTGACAAACATGACAACGTTGTACGACTTTTCCCACATCACGTACTAATTGCGGCCAGTAATACCGCTCTTCCACAAGAGCTCGCGTCTTGTCTCGCCCAAGGTGTCCACCGAGGCCACCTCCATGTAGCTCCTGAATAATCTGCTCCTTTAGAGAACTTTGGGGGATGCACAATCGATTCCCTTTGAAGAGAAAATTGTCTCAGTATATGAAGGTCATCACGGGGTGACCTTCTTGGCACTTCACCAAAGAATCTTTGAAGTCCTCATCCTCGGCATACAGCTCCTTGAGACAGTCGAAGCCGACCACCTTGTTGCGTATCGTAACAAGTAGTGATGCACGACGGCTAAGTGCATCAGCCACCTTGTTCTGCTCCCCTGACTTGTGCTTCAGAACGAACGTGAATTCCTGTAAAAACGCAACCCATCTAGCATGTACACGATTCACGTTAGTCTGACTATTAATAAACTTTAATGCTTGATGGTCAGTGTAAGGAATAAACTCTCTTTAAATCAGATAATGCTGCCAATGTCGCAGCGCCTGAACAACAGCGTACAACTCAAGCTCATAAGTCGACCAATTCTTTCGGGCTTCGCTGAGCTTCTCACTGTAGAAGGCTACCAGCCTGCCTTCCTATGATAATACTTCCCCAATTCTGACGTATGAAGCGTCACACTCAACTTCAAACAATTTGTCAAAATTAGGAAGCACCAAGACCGGTGTTGTAGACAAACGATGCTTAATCTCATGAAAGCTCTTGTCAGCTTTATCGGTCAACTGGAACGGTCCTTTTTTCATGCAATCTGTTATAGGCGCGACTATGGTGCTAAAATCTCGCACAAATCGACGATAGAAAGTCGCCAACCCGTGAAAACTCCTCACCTCATGAATGTTCGTCGGGATCGGCCATTCCTTAATAGCTCGCACTTTTTCATCGTCCACACGAATGCCTGTGGACGTTACAACAAACCCTAGGAACAACAGGCTGTCAGTTAAAAAATTACACTTCTTCAAGTTGAGGTACAACTTATTAATTTGTAGGACCTGTAGAACCTGCCTGAGATGTTCCCTATGCTCCGCTGTCACGCCCCAAACCCGGAAATCGGATTCACAGGAATTCCGATCGCCGAATCCGCTGCCGACAGCCTCCGTAGTACCCCATTCTCGGCTCCTAGCGCCCATACGCCAGATTCCGATCCTGGGATCCTACAAGGAGGATTTTCAGTATAAATTTTTTTTTTGTAATGAAGCATAACCACAAGTTACCCAAATCATAAAGGCAACATCATCATCACATATCCACTAATATAATCGTTTGAATACACTGCTGAAAGGGAAATACATATATCGAAATCAAAAACTCCAAAAGCTCCAGAGGTCACTTTACATGCTCCAAGCTCAACGCCGCTTAATCTAACGCCACCTCGCACGCATCTATCGTGCATAAGCTTACAAAAGCTTAGAGGGTGGTGGAAGTGTGTGTAAGGTAAGTGCTAAGTATCAATAAAGCACATAAATCATACATCATCGGGATAAGCGAGTAAATACTAATAAGATCATGAATCATATGACATCGAGAGTAAGCGGAAGTGTACTGGTAAGTCCATGAATGCTATCAGCCGTACCAAGGCTATGCGATACAAAACATAACAAGATAATAACGGATGCTGGAGATGCAATGCAATATGTAAATCCTGACGATCCATGAATACCATCAACCTTATCTAGGCCATATAAGTGCGAAAACATAGTAACCCAAAACGCTAAGTACAGCAGATGCAAAGTGATATGCGGTGCGAATGAAATGACCATGCTTGAACGTGAAGTCGGGATGATAGTACGAAGTATCACAGGTATGAGGTTCATCACAGGGACTTCTATCCAAACCAGTCCCATACCTAAGTTTGGATAGTCAGACACAATGTGATAAACTCCTGATCTCAGGTTAGTCGCGCGCCCAACCGAAATCGTGGCCATGCGAAGGTACACGTAACAAATAGTTACGCACCACCAGCCCGAGTGAATAGTGAATGAATGAATGAATGGGTATGCAATTCCTGCTCAATAAGTCCACGTATCAGTACGGTTCCTCTCTGGGATCATCACCGGGGTCTATTACACTCTACGCCAGCTTGCCGTCCCTATCCGGACGCACAACTGGAAGAGCGAAAGAGACCTCACTATCCGCCTGCCAATATCGGGCCCGGCTCGTCGATAGCGGACCCATTCCTCAAGCTGGTCAAACTCAACCTAGATATTGCCCCCTCACTCAGGCGGGTAAGGTCACACCCCTTTCCAACCGACCACGACACAGTGGGAGACGCGGCCTCCTGGTATTCGGCCCTCATGCGCTCGTATATCCACTCGGTCTCGACGTTGGAGTCATCTCCTGGCCACGGAGGTTCAGGGATTTTTACCCAGGGACATCTATGGCGCCCGTATGCTAGAACCAAATATTTCCGGTGTCCCGTCTGGCCATCCACGATATGCCTGTGGAGGCCACGACCCTGATGTCGCTTAGGGCGTACAATGATCAAGTAACATGTATGCAAGATGCATGAATCATACCGTATAAACATGCAAGCAATCTCGTGCGTACCATGCGCTCATGTCAGGCACTGCATCTCATATGGAGTCCCGTAAATGTCTCAGCCCAACGGCTCATGCTATAACCAAACATTCCTCATATCAAGCATACATATGATGCGTATGAGTATGAATCATGGAGCTACACTAAGCATGTTATAAGGTGATGAACTATCCTTACAACTCAGATGGGCCTAGACGGCCTACACACAACAAGTATGGGCCTACCAATGGCCCTAGGGAGAGTCGTAATGCGGACATTTAACCAACATTATACTTACAATGTGGACGTCAAACCAACATTGCTCCCAAGGCATGGCCCGCCATAAGGGTAAACACATAAACCGCGGTGGAATCACCTTCAATGGGCCTTATGTACATCCCATTGGGCCTCGACCCATGGGCCCCCAATACGTCAAATGGGTCTCATAACATGGGCCCTATGCACACCACAGTGGGTACCAACCCACGGGCCTTTATACATCTCAATGGGTCTAAACCCATGGGCCCTAATACATCACAATGGGCCTCAACCCATGGGCCCTAGGATACATCAAAATAGGCCTTATAACGTGGTTCTCATATATGTCAAGGTGGCCTCAACAACGGGCCTCATACCTATGACGGTGGGCCTCAATAACGGGCCCCCATATACATCAAGGTGGGCCTCAACAACGGCCACAAATACACATCAAGGTAGGCCTCAATAACAGGCCCTCATGCATACCAAGGTTGGCCCCAACAATAGGCCATAGATATGGCAAGTGGGCCACTTCGCACGGGTCATATATATATATCAAATGGGCCACCCACATATGGGTGGTGATAAGGATTTCCACCGTTAAAATTCCTAAAGGTTTAATGGTGGACATTCAAACCCAATGCTTTCTATAATGTGGTCCACCTGATCCTGCATCTGTCTTATTTTTAGCCTCAGGCCTCAAGGCAAGCCTGCCAATTGGATGGACAGACAGTTGAGATATAACACATACATCATGTATGGGTCTCGCAGATGGGTGATGGTCATACATACATCAATACAAGGTGGGCCCTGCATTCATAAAACACATACATCAAAGTAGGGTCCACCGTTTAGACGTACGGATATTGGATATAACATATCCATCAAGGGGATCACAGAACTTGCTCACGTCATCACAAAAGTGGGACCCACTGTCCCTACAGAACGGTTGGACAGCATGTATAAAACACTTGCACCGTGGTGGTTCCACCGTCCACAGCCGTGGACGGTGTCGATAAAACATATACATCAGTGGGTCCCACGTGGGGCCCACCTTAATCGTTCATGTCCCATCCAATCCGTTGATGAGGTCACTCAGACCCAAATGAAGAGGAAAAAAACAAATTTCAGCGTGATTCGAAACTTCTGTGGACCCTAAATGGGTTTCAACGGTAGAGTTCAATTTCCACTGTTTTCTATGATGTGGGCCACCTGAGTCACGGATGGGCCTGAAATTTGGAGGGGGCCCACTGATGGAAGTGGCCCACCATATGAACCGGATGGATGACAAATATACTTCATGGTGGGGCCCACGGCTGGAGCCGTGGGTCCCTGCCTACACGCCCGCCCGCTCCTGGCGCTCGGACGCTGGCGTCCTCTCTCGACAAGCGACGAAGAATTTCTGCCGTCAACTCATTTATTTTATTTTATTTTTTTTTTAAAATATGAAAATTGTAGGGTTTTTCCTATGTGGGGCCCGCATCCGGAAAATCCATTCCGCCCATTGTCTTCTACGGCTCAGGACCGTCCTAAGGAGTCTAATATGCCGTATTTTTGGCAAATAGAAAGATCAAGATGGGCTTTTAATGGTAATGTCACTATTTTCTATAGTACGGCCCGTCCAAGAATCAGATTGATCTCAAATCTTGGCTCAACGTCAGAAATGAGCTGAGGAATGAAATGGACGGCTTGGATTGGATGCAAACATCAAGGTGGGTCCTATGCAAGTGGGTCACCCCGATGGCTTGTAAATCCAAGCCAATATTTGTGTTTTCCTTTTCACGTCAGAGAGTCACTGGACTCTCCTTCTCTTTTTTTTTGTGTGGGCGTGCAAAGCCTTTAGGGTGGGCCCTTTGTAGATGGGCCACCACATGGTGAGGTGGTGTGGTCACCATATGTATGTAAAGTAGGCCCCACCTTTAGATGGTTTGGATTCCAATGCATGCTCCTTTGTGGGGTCCATCCAAGTGGGCCACACAACTATATCATCACAAGGAAAGAAAAATGTAAAGAGAGAGAGAGAGAGAGAAAAAAAGAATGGGACACACGTGTGATGGAGGGACCCCGACACTATGGGTCCTCCCTTGCATCTAATCGTACATCAAATGATAATCAAAGTGGGCCATTGGCCACATCTTAGGGTCTCAAGTGAGATCCATACCATTAATCGGTAGGCCTCACTTGGCCCATCACAAAATTTATGAAATCTAGCCTATGGAAACACCCACCGGTTGATCTCTTCGGTCCGTTGGAACGCCACCCTCCTCGTGCTCCTCTTTGATGGTGGAGATGGGAAATGGATGGCTAGGATGAAGGTTCTTTAGGATGGGAAGGTGGGCCACCAAAAATCACATTTTCTCTCACTTGGGATGGCTTGGACGTGCACATTTTTTTTTCTCTCTTGGTGTTGCTTTGAAAAAGTGTTGAGAAAGAAAGGGAGAGATGGGATGTAAGGAGAGAGAGTGATGGATGTGAGTGATGGGTGAGGTGATGTTGTACTTGACTAGGTATGGGTGTGTAAGAGAGAGGGTGAGAAAGTATGGGTTGCTTGTACTTGACATTGAAGTGATTGATTGATTGATGTGATTGATTGATTGATGGGATTGATTTGACATTGTGTAGAGATTCTCTCGGGATCGTAAAAGCGCGGCGTTTCTTCGAAATAAACGCCGGCTCACATCTTCTGGTCAGGGTATCGGATCGGTGCGCGAGTCGCGGTGTTGGAACCGCGGCGACGGTGCGGTCGCAATGATACAGGTCTCGGATTAAACCGACTCGAATCTAAAGGATACGACTTACGATCGATCGCAACGTCGATTATCAGTCGCGGATTGCCGGACTTGACGGAAATGATCGCAGGATTCATCGGAACAATACGAACTAGGATACGGGTCTTACATCCGCCTCATCCTGGCTATATATCAATATGTCATCAAAATATACTACCACAAATCGGCTAGTAAACGGTTTTAGCACTTGATTCATCAAACGCATAAAAGTACTTGATGCGTTCGATAGGCTGAAAGGCATGACCAGCCACTCATACAACCCTTCCTTAGTCTTGAATGCCGTTTTTCACTCATCACCGGGTCGGATACGAATCTGATGGTACCCGCTCCTCAGATCTAGTTTAGAGAATACCTTGGCCCCTTCTAGCATATCGAGCATGTCGTCCAACCGTGGTATTGGAAACCGATATTTGATGATGATTTTGTTGATTGCCCGGCTGTCGACACACATGCGCCAGCTTCCATCTTTTTTTGGCGTTAATAATGCTGGTACGACACATGGGCTCATGCTCTCTCTCAAGAGACCCTTACGGATCAATTCCTCCACTTGCCCCTGAAGTATCTCGCACTCCTTCGGACTCATCCGATAATGAGGGCGGTTGGGCAGGCTAGCCCCAGGGACGAAGTCTATGTGATGTTGGATGTCCCTCATGGGGGGTAATCCATCAGGTAAATCCTCAGGCCAGACTTCTTTGAATTCGTTTAGCAACAGTCTTAAATTTGGAGGGATGTTTAAGGGTTCTTCTTCCTCGCCCTTCACCACTACAGCGTACACCTCACCGGTTTCCTTGGATTCCTCCATGAAATCTCGAATGGTAAAGAGGTAACTCTCCTCCACTTTAGAAGCTTCAGGGTGGTTCTTTGGTGCCATAGGGGCAAGGATTATTTTTCGACTGTCCTTGACGAATACGTAGACATTGTCTCGTCCCCGATGGGTCGCATCACCGTCTGACTGCCAGGGTCGACCGAGTAGCATATGGCAAGCTTCTATATCAACCACGTCACAAAGTATCTGATCCTTATAATTTTTACCAATTGAAAATGAGATAGTGCATTGTTCAGTTACCTTGGTCTCATTCACCTTTTTTATCCAGCCAATTGAGTACGGGGAAGGATGTTTCATCGTTGGTAGTCACAACTTGTCCACCATCACTCTTGAGACAATGTTCTCGCTACTACCACTGTCTATGATTACGTCACAGACCTTTCTGTTGACAGTGCACTGAGTACGAAATATATTGTGTCGCTGTGGATGTAATTCCTTTCGTAGGGTATACAGTAATCGCCTCACAACTAGAAATTCGCCACGATCCTCGCCCGTCATTTCATCACCACCTGCTATTTCTTTAGTGGTTTGTTCATGTTCGTCATAGCCATGATCTTCTTCTGCGGCCTCATCTTCAGTGCCCCCTTCGTTTATAGTCAAGTGTGCTGCGGGATGTTGAGGACAAGTGTTTGATTAGTGGCCTGGCTGGCCACAGCGGTAACAATTGTTCGACCTTGGCCGAGCATAAGGATTTGGAATCCTACTCGGGCCCGCTGTTGTGGGTGCTGCACGTTGAGATCTGGATGAGCCGCTCCCCGTATCACGGTTTGCGGTTATAGGAGGTTGAGGACGTTCTCCTACTGGATCTTTTCCTTATGCCGGCACTAGATCCTGTGTGGGACCCGTCATAGGGGGTCGAGTTGAAAGGTAGGGACGAGCGGGAACTCTTGCAAGTTGTGTTTCTGCCCTACCCACCAATTGAACTGCTTCATCCATGTCCCGACTGGGTACATCTGAACTCGGTCCTGAATTGTCGGTCGCAACCCACCTATAAATCGTGCTACCTTCTGTGATTCAGCTTCTGATAAATCGTTTCGTGTAGCCAACCGCTGGAATTCTTCAAGGTATGTCTGTGACGATTCGGTTTCCTTGTCGGCAATTTTGGTATTCTTTGGAATAATATCTGCTCATAATCACTGGGGAGAAATCGTGATCGAAGAAGACGTCTCATCCGTGGCCATGATGAGATGGGCGCCTTGTTCTGGCGGGCTCGTGAGAGTTGTAATTGTTCCCACCATGCAAAAGCACCAGATTTTAACTTAAATGCTACCAATTTTACCCTTTTATGATCTGGCACGTCCATATAATCAAAATATCTCTCTACTTCGGCTAACCAATCGAGGAAATCTTCTATACGTAATAAACCATTAAAACTAGGAAGTTCAGCCTTACCTCGATAGTCTCTTTCGGCACGATCTAGGTAATCGCCTCCATGGATTGGTCGTCAAGCAAAACCCTCATTAAGGTCCTCGTCGCTAGAACTTGAATCATCTGGTGTAGCACTACGGTTTGCCACTGGTAGTGCTCTACGGAAATCGGGGTTGCGTCGTACAACAACCATAGGTGGTGGAGCCACCATGGGTGGTGGAGCAACCATAGGTGGTGGAGCACCACCTAGGGCTCGGGGCGGAAGTAGCGCATCCGCAAGACGGTCGAGGGTTGCCTGCAGCCCTTGCATGGTCAACTGACTCTCCCGGTGGAAAGCTTTCATTCTTTCCGAAAGATAACGAATCCCTGGATCACCGTCCACGGGATTTTGATTCATACCTTCGTTGTTTGCCATCGGCCCGAGAGGAATCCTCGCTTTGATACTAATTGACGCAAGGATAAACGTGATGAGGATAAATACTCCGAATCTACGGAGCTTCTCTGGACTCCTCACAGAGACTTCTCGAATCCACGAGGAAAGAAAGCAGGAAATAGAACTAAATTCTAATAAATTCGAAACTGATTAATTGATGAATAAAAACGAGTTCACAACCCTTTAAATAGGGGTACCAAGCAATGGGAAAGAAATCAGAATCAAACTACAACTAGAACTCCTAGAATCTGCGACTTACTATAAATAGTAAACTTACTATTTATAGACGGTCGTGATGTCTACTAGTGCACAAGGTTTTCGGCCAAAAATAGTAAGTGTCCTATTTGGCTTCACCAAACCGTTCTCCTAATTATTCTAAGCTCTTTTCACGTTGGGCGCAACTCCTAAAGCCCGACGGATGAAGAGTTATAATCAAACTAAAACTTACTATTTATAGTAAAAACGAAATTAAAGCGGGGAAATGACCATCGATCCAGGGGTTTTTCGCAATTCCAGGCGTCGCAACCCGGCGTAGCTAGGTTGGTTGGCTAAAGTAGCTCGTTCTACCCCAAAATCATATATTTTACGTCAGCTAACTCATTCCGGATTGTGAGATATGCCTGATCTAAGGTCCAACGGTCCGAATCACTTCTGTCGTCGACCGGGCCTTTTCTGATCCATCTTGGCCATGAAACTGTCCGCGACCCGCTCTACATCATGTAATAGCTTGGTTCCGAATCTTTCAATTATTATTAGGACTAGTGATTCAAATATCAATATTGATGCATGTATTGCACACATGTATCCCACGCTTATGATACATAAACATGCATATATTGCACCCTTAGGATATGGAAATATGTTCGTATCACATGAGAAATATCCTGTATCATAAAAGGTATAGTTATTTTGGAAAAATAAAAAATAAACAAAAAATGAAAAACATTGGAAATTTGATTGAATTTTTCAACGAGACTTAAGGCGATCGAGGAGATTTTGATTACTCCCCCTTGATTTTGTATGGTCAGGATGTGATACTGGACAGTATATTGATCAATACTAATATCGATATTTAAATCACCAATCAGGACCATCGTGCCCTAATATGAGTGTACTTGAAGCAAGAGCCACACCCTCCACCATCTATCACATGTCCCATGATTCAATGAAAGGACACTGTGTACGGTCACTCCCAAAATCTGATTTGTGGACTATGATGGCTCAGATAATGCTCACAGCAAAACTAGTTCAAAATTTCAATTATAACCATCTGACGTGCCACTTACTATATCATATATAGTACATAAACGATGTCCCTTAATACAATATACCACTGCTCTTTATAAAACATTCATTACTATTCAAATATCATATATTATAAGAGGCAACCATATTTCTACCCACAATTTGTTAATTTGCATAAACTAATTTTCCGATTTAGAAACTGAAATAAGCATAGCACAAGTGTTCTGCTTCAATTACCAAAAAAGAAAAAAAACGAGTATGATCAAAACATATAGGGAAGGTGCTAGCCATGGAACACTAATCTTACATAACCAAAATACCATACCAATCTATCGTAATTGAAATGTGGCGATCTCCATTGCTGATACAAAGTGGCTATCTGTACTGTATTCGTCGGTCGCATTGCTAGCATAACCTTGCATAGGTTCGGCTAGCAAGATCTCAGTCTCTTCATGATTCGCTGGATTCCAAGGATGTTCATAAGACCCTCTACGCGCTTCGAGCTCCATCACCACTTCCTTCATTGTAGGCCGGTCTTCCCCCTTAAGTTTCAAGCATCTCCTAGCAAGTTGAGAAACTGCCATGAGCTGTTCATGACCCCCTTCATTCTGAACTCGTTCATCCAAAACCTCAAAGAGGCGATTCTCTTTCATCGATGAAAGGAAATACATCACTAGACTCTTTACTTCTTTGGATGGAGTGGAAAAAATGGGCTTCTTCCCCGTCAAGAGCTCCACAAGAACTACTCCAAAACTATATACATCGCTCTTTTCTGTTAGTTGGCCTGTAACAAGGCATTCTGGGTCTAAGTACCCTCGTGTGCCTTGCACTAGCATTGCAAGTTGAGACTGATCCAACTGTGCGAATATAGATGTTCCAAAGTCAGACACTTTCACCATTAAACTATCATCCAAGAGTATGTTTGCAGACTTGACATCTCTGTGGAAGATTGGTGTCATGGTTGAAGAGTGCAAATAGTAAAGTGCCCCTGCAGCTTCTGCAGCAATCCTTAGACGGTTTTCCCAGGAAATCGATGACCCATGGCTCTTGTCATGGATATGGTGAGAAAGGGTTTTGTTGGGAATAAATTCGTATACTAATAAGGGAACTTCGTCCTCTAAACAACACCCCAAGAGCTTCACCACATTCCTATGGTTGATCTGGAATAAGATGTGTACCTCATTTATAAACAGCTTGATTTGGGTCTTGTCCACTATTTTGGACTTTTTAATGGCAACTATTCTGTGATCCGGTAAAATTCCTTTATAAACTGTACCTTGACCTCCCTGTCCTAGAATTCGGCTTTCATGGTAGTTATCCGTGGCCTTTTTTAGCTCATCTAAGGTAAAGATCTTGAATGTCTCGGCAAATGTTTGGTGGCAAGATATCTTTTCCTGTAGCAACAAACCTCCATTTTGCTGAAAGAATTTTTCTTTGAGTTTGATGAGTTTTCTTTCCCTCCACATCCAATACGACCAACAAATACCAAAGAGTAGAAACAAGAGGCCTAAGCCGACTCCTGCATAGACACTCAAAAAAAAATAAAAAAAATCAACTCAGTCAGATTGTTCATCCACTCAGACGACTGGATGTAAACTTAAAAAAATCTCCAAAGTAGAGACTTAAACATTGTAAAATATACGTACAAATACTAAAAATACAAAAAAAAAAAAAAAAAAAACTAAAAATAAAATTGTAGTTGAACATGCAAGAAATGTAAAAGTGAAAGGAAATAGCTATTTTGTTGCTACACTGTAAATTATTAGTAAAATGGTTTTTAGCTGATCCCAATTATTAGTGATGATGGTGATTGATACGGGGAAAACCAAACTGACCTACTACATGGGACACATGCATCATGAGGGGGGGGGGGGGGGGGGTGGGAAGGGATGAGCTCCAAGGGGAAACCACAGGAATGAGCTTCGAGGAGAGACTCACCTGCCGAGCTTAACTGCTCGAATTTAGAGCTCGTTGACAAAACTTACCTACCGAGCTGATCAGACTGGTCTCGACCTCTGACGAGGGATATCTGTAAAAAATCCCGCATCATACCGAGTAAGGATAGACTTGACTAGATCCTAGCCGTAGATCATGCCGATTGAGATGATATCAAAGATATTCTTGGATGTCTTCACCGACTTGAGTTCGGTTGTAGCAGCCCTTGCTAAGGAGACCTAAGGGTCCTGGCCCCTATGGTACTGGAGGAAGAGGATAAAAGCTTTGAGATGAACCGTGGAGGTTCGTATAACCCACACCCCAAGGGAGGCCAACTCGGTTTCAAATGGGCTCGCCTGTCTGGGTAGTGGAACCCAAATAGAAAGATTCTTCCGAGTGAAGGACTCCCTTCCAACGATCGTCAAGGGCCAGCAGTTTCTAAACAAGGTAGGATTTGGCTACCTTCGTGAGGTTCAATCTCCTCCCATTGTCTTTCTTTTCCCTCTCTTTTCAGTCCTACAAGATAGGCAAGCCGACATTTTATTTTTTGTCGGTGGCCCGGCCCGAATTAGTTTTAGAGTTGTACAGCTCGGTGCTGCCCCTCTTATGAAATAGGAAAAAAAGTTTGAAAAAAAAATAATCTTGGGAGCAGATCCTAATCAAATTCGGACCCTCCAACGTATCTGACAAGTCTCACTGAGATGCATAAACCACCTAAGCATCGTATATTTACACCTCCTGCATTGGGAGGAAGGTACGCACAAAAATTCTTGACTCAGGTGCAATTCTTGTGATAAACTGACCCAACTAACTTGGGCATTGGAGGGTCCCCGACTAACACTGGCGCCCCCGTGATCCTTTACCTCCTTACTGGGCAGGTATACAAAGTGCCTACAAGTGCAACCGCAAGCTTATCCAACTTTGGACGATAACAATGATAGTATTAATATCTTTAAAAAAAAAAAGAACATTAAATATTTTTGTCCATAATTTTCTTCCGTTTACTTAACAAAATATTTGATAATTAATTATTTTCTTTTCGGGAATTTTACAAAATAGTACTTCATTAATATGATATTTACATCCTAGTAACTCTTTTAATTAAGTTTTCGATTAAGCTACCTTAATAATGAAGTTATTGTCAAATGGATACCTTTGGTTAGTTTTCTCTATCTCATAAGTTTAAATAATGATTTAATCCAAAAATGATGAAAATGCTCAGCAATTAATTTGATTGCTTAATAAGATTTAAATAGGAATCTAGAGCTAAATATCATTATTGCTGTGTTACTGGTCGATGCTCCATGGGACCCATGTATCCACACCATATATCCATTTTTACTTATCATTTTAGGTTAGGAACCCAAAAGTGAGGCAAATCTAAATCTCAGGTGGACCATGTAGGAAACCGTGGGGACTGAACAGTGATGCAGGCAAGGATGTGATGAGGTTGATCACCATCTTCCACTTCAAATCCACGGAGCTTCTCTGGACTCTTCACAGAGATGCTAAGAATAGCTAGGATTTCCAAAAGAAGATGCCATTTGTTTGATGAGAAATAAAAAGGAATATTGAAAATTCGATTGGCTGAAGCGAAGTAGCTACTTTCGAAGTAACATAAAGAAAAGCAATGACGACTGGAGTGGGAGAGTCAGAGTCGAAAAGAGGGAAGAAAATAGAAATAATTTCTAATAATTTGAAAAAATTGATTGATGATAAAAAAAAGAAAAGAAATTACAATCCTTTAAATAGGGAACTCAAACATAGGATGAAGTTACAGACTCAAACACCTTGAAAAGGGTCCTTATTCTTACCCCGGTGGTAGACTCTTAGGAGTTTCAACACCTGGTTGAGGGTTTGAGTACCCATAGGTGGTGAAATCCCACCATGGTGTGAGTGCGGCCCGGGTGGTGTGTGTGCGTGTTTGTTTGTTTGTTTTTTTTTAAACACCTTGAAAACGTGACTTACTATAAATAGATGGTCATGATTCCTACTAGATTTATTGATTTTCAACAAAAATAGCAAGTGTCCAATTTGGCCTAACCACGTTATTCTCCTATTTCTAAGCCCTTTTCATGTTGGGCAAGACTCCTAAAATTGATCAAATTAAAACCTTCTATTTATAGTAAAAGCAAAAATAAAATAGACTTTCAACCGTCGATCCGATGTAATCTCCCAAATCGAGCATGGGCAACCCAACATAACTGTGTTGGTTGACTAAAGTAGCTTCTCCTACCCAAAATCATATATGGAACATCGAAAAACTCGTTCTAGTCTGTGAGATACAATTGTTTTAATGTTCTGACGGTTCGGATCACTTCCACCTCAAATTGGGCCTTTTCTGGTCCATCTTGGCCATGAAAGTGTCTGTGACCCACTCTACATCAAATGGCCACCATTAAAAGCTTCCTAGGGCCCACCTTAATGCCCACTATAATGTTTATTTTTCATCCAAACCTATTGATTAGGTCACATGGATCTAAATGAAGGGAAAAGACAAAAAACAGCCTTATCCATAACTTTTGTAGCTTACGAAAAGTTTTTAATGACAGGCTTTCATCACAACTGTTTCACGCAGTGTGGTTCACCTGAGATTTAGATCTGCCTCAATTTTTTTGAAATCATTCCTAACATGATATGAGAAAATGGATAGATGGTGTGGATTAGACACGTACATGGATCATGGTACAACATGGCATGCAATCCAAGTTAAAGGCTCCGCGTTGGTGTCTTTGTGGAACACGAATCGCTTGTGCCCTCGGTCACAGTTCATGTAGTGGCGAACGATGCTGGCTCACAAAGATGTCAGTCGCAAATCCACTCTCTCCATCAGTTTTGCAAGATCACAGCAGGGCATGATTCAGGCGGATACAAAACTCATGTGGGCCTCGCCACATTAAATACTGGGAACGCAAATGTTCACTGTCCAAACTTCTTGGACTCGACCATGATGTTTATAGGCTATTCAAACCATTCATAGGCACAAATATCATTTTGATGCAAAACTTGTGGCCCCCACAAAAATTTCAATGGTAGGCGTCCAACGGAGTAGATTTGTTACGTGTGGTGTGGAGTGGATTTGTTACGTGTGGTAGGCGTGTGGAGTGGATTTGTTAAGTGTGGTAGGCGTGGATTTGTTACGTGTGGAGTGGATTTGTTACGTGTGGTAGGCGTGGATTTGTTACGTGTGGATTTGTTACGTGTGGTAGGCGTCCAACGGAGTGGATTTTCAATGGTAGGCGTCCAACTGTTTCGTGTGGTGTGGCCCACTTGAATTTTGGATTAACGTAATTTTTAATTTCTATCCCATTGTTGTCTTGCAAGACTGACCAACGGAGTGGATTTGTTACAGAAATCTATGTGGGCACAACAGATTAGACTACGTAAAGTCCCGGGAGCGCAGGCAATCCGCATGTCTTCCCCTCACATTTAAGCTTTATCGATTAGTCGCCGTGGCCCTAACCATGGGCCCACCTTGAAGTATGTATATCCATGCTGCCCATCCGTACTTTTGTTGGCTCTTTTTAGGCCATGAACTCAAAAGTTAAACAGATATAAATCTCAGGTGGGCCATTCCATAGGAAACGGGGCTGATTAAATGCTCACGATTAAAAACTTTGAGGGCCCAACACGTCCCTAGCTCAGAACGGGCAGTTCTTTTGGGGGGGGGCACCATGATGTATCTGTACATCCAAGCCGTCAATCCCTTTCTTCAGATTATTGAAGGCATGAGCCGCATCCCACGATGCCTACTATAATATTTATTTTTCATCCAACCTGTTGATAAGGACACAGTCCGGGATGAAAGGAAAAGCAAAAACAGAAGCTAATATCAACTTGATCCAAAACTTTCATTCCCATTGTTTCCCTGCAGGTGGACCTTTCATCACTACTGTTAATTTCCTGATTCATCATTAAAAACAGTGGTGATGAAAACCCACCATTAAAAACTTCTCGTGGGCTACAAAAGTTTTGGATCAAGGTGATATTTTCTTTTTTCCCTTCAGGTCCGTGTGTCCTTATCAACCGGTTAGATGGCAAATAAACGTTAAGGTGGGCCCTAGGAAGTTTTTAATGGTGGGAATTCAATTAGCACCATTTCCTAGGGTATGGTCCACCTGAGATTTAAATCTGCTTAAATTTTGGGTTCACGACTTAAAGGGAGCCTAAAAAATGGATGGACAGCATGGATATACAATACACACATAAAAGTAGGCCCGATGTTAAGTACGCACCATTTTGGGTGAAGCCGAAGTCGCACCTAACTAAGAAATCTTTAAATTGCAGTAAAGATGCACGCGGATTGCCTATGCTCCCGGGACTTTCTGTAGTCGTAATCTGTGGGGCCAAAGAGATTTCCATAAGGAATCCACTCTGTTCATCAGTTTTGCAAGACAAGATTAGTGTAAGATTCTAAAAATCAGCCAGATTGAAAACTCATATGGGCCACACCATACAAAAGAGTGGGGCTGAAGGCCCACTATTGGAAACTTTGTGGGGCCATAGAAGTTTTTCATCAGTTGATATTTGTGCCTACAGTTTATTTGAGTGGCAATAACACTACGGTGTGATCCACCTGAGATTTGGATCTTTTTTTATTTTTATTTTTTTAAAATTTTATTTTAACTCATGCCCTAAATTGGTCTGGAAAAATGGATGGATGGCATGGATACATCATGGTGAGTCCCACAGAACACCGACCAGTGACCACATCCCTACATTTGCACAGATTTTTTTTTTCGTTTTTAAATTTTTTTTTTTTTAATTTTATTTTTTATAATACATAATTAATGATATTTACGTATAGGTGCCTATTTAATTTAATTTTATTAAGAAACCTCATTAATTGGTTAACACTTTCGTCATTTAAAGAAAGATCATTCTTTAAACGCTAGAGAAAACCAAAGGAAAGTATCCATTTCATAACAAATTGATCAATAAGGATGCTTAATAAAAAAATAATTAAAGAGGCACTAGGATTTAAATATTGTGTTAATTAGGACTAATTTGTAAAATTTTCTACCCTTTTCTATTTTTCTACTGTTGATTTCACATGGGTGTGATGTTTCTTGGAGTAGCTGTTGGTACTGGGCATGGAATATCAACTGACTCTATCATGGTGTTAACTGGCCAGTTTTATTTATTTATTTATTATGTAAGCATGCTATAATCATATTAGGGCTCCATTCAAATTGAACAACTTTAACCTTAAGTATCAAAATAAGCAGATACATCTGGTGTGACTGAAATATAAAAAGATCGGCTTACTCAACCACTTGTAAAAGTTTTTAATGATTAGGTGGGATTCTTCCACCTAAGGCGGCCGGTTACTTCGGAAGCGGATTGCGTACTGGGTAGCTCATTATGCTAAGCGTGCTGAGTAAACTCTATGGGCTCCACTGTCATTTATGAGTTGTATCCACTATGTCCTTTTATTTTACCAGGATTTATATAAAAAATGAAATATATACAAATCTCAATTGAACCACACCACCGGAAATGGTGTGAATTGAATAGCTACCTACCGTTGAAAAATTCTTGGAGGCAACCAAAGTTTTAGATCAAGCTGATATTTGTTTTTTTTTCTTCATTCATGTGTATCTAATCTTACGAATAGGTTGGATGACAAATAAACATCACTAGGGGCTTAGAAAATTTTCAACGGTGGAAATCAATACTTCTACTTTTTCCTGTGGTATGATCCACTTGAGCTTTGTATATGCATCAATTTTGGATTGAACCCCTGAAATGATCCGTAAAAATGAATGAACGGTGTGGATAAACCACAAGCATTCTTGGTAGGCCCAACAGTGTTTACTCAGTACGATAAGAGCATACTGAGTAACTGAGTACGCGATCCAATTTCGGTTACTTCGTGCCTTCCAAGAAAAGAAAGATTTTTAGAGTACTACATGAATTTTTCAATCGTAGATGTTCAATCTCCACTACTTTATGTGGTGCGGTTTACTTGAGCTTTAGATCTGCCTCATTTTAGGGCATGAATGATATCGTAAAATGAATGAACCGTGTGGATATAACACATATCATGGTGGGGCCCACAGAAGTTGGTGATGTCAACGCACCACTTATGTAGGTGGTGTGGCACACCAGTGAGTCAGATGTTGTCAGGAAAAAAAAAAAAAAAAGAAGCTCAGATACGACTGGTTACCAACAACAAGCAGATGTTCGTAAAATAAAGTCAAAACCTCCCAAAAATGGGTGCTTACTTCTTTTACTTTATTTATATATTTATTTAACTATTATTTTGGGTGGTTCTACCTAATTAGACCAAAGAGTGCATGGGTTTTCATTGCAAAAAATCTATAAAATGACACTGAAAAATCAAGAAAAAAGAAAAAGAAAAAAAAAATCATGAAATACTACTTAACTTGGAGAACAACTAAAAGAAAAGAAAATCTCAACAACAAACGAAACAAATTGAAATAAAACAGAATACTTGTTGAGTCGGTAGATATTAACTCAAGCAGAGTTGTCTCGATGATTCTAGTCGACCCGCGAGTTCTTGAACTATTATGAAATTGAGGGATTACCTAGAACAAGGGCCAGTTCGTGTGACTCTTTAGTGCAGTATCCTTTATCATGCTGAAGTACGCGGTAGCCCTTTTTACAGGAACAATGGTAACCTCCTGGCGAATTTATGCAATTATGTTGACAAAGTTTCTTCTCGTGATTCTCCTCACACTCGTTGATATCTGCAAACCAGCCATCACAAGCAATAAGAAAAGGTCAATAATTTACATTATGCTAATTGGATGGTTAGGATTGTTGGATCAAAGCGCAACTTGTAGAAGATATTGGCAATCTTGAGTTTGGGTCCACTGTTTGGAACATCTAGTTTGTATCTAAAATGTAAGCTTTTAAAGCTATTGATTAGATTGTTAGAATAATCTGATCAAAGTGATTTTTTTTATTTTTTTTATTTTTTTATATTTTTTTTAATTTCTGGGGTGTCACTTAAAGAGTTGATTGGACTGAATTTACAGTCCAGATCAATGATTGGATTATTCACTTGTCCAATCCACCTCATTTAACAACCAGACAGTGCCTAAGCATTTGCGTGAGATAATAATAGTCTTAGAAAGGATTATATATCATACCTTGGCACCCTTGAGGGAGAAGGATTTCCTTGGTAACCTTCAGAGCAATTGCACCGGTAACCCAGACCATTAGCCGAGTTGTAACAGTGGCTATTCTCACTCACGCAAGCGAAGGTGGCCGACTCCTTCTGTGCGATCTCGCATGATTCATTTCTGATGGCCCAGTCAACCACCACTGGAACGGTTTGGCTTCTATTCCAAAATTTGATACCTTCCAGATCTGATGGATTGAATTTGAACGCATCTTGATCCACCATAAAGGCGTAGCTGCACGGATTGAAACTCCAGACATCCTTATGGTTATAAACGCTACCAAGATACAGCTCGAATTTCTTGAAAGCCTTTGGGATAGCGATTTGGCAACATCCTATCCCGGAACAATCACCGTCGATCAAGCTGTCAGTGTTGCTGCATAATGACATACAACCACTTTTGAAGTCGCGGCCCCATGAGCCACTGATGATGGCCAAGGTATCACAACCGATGACCGTAAATTTGTTATGAGTTTCTGAGAACGTGAACGGCCAATCTTCGGCCAAGTTGACCCAATTGCTGAAGTTGAACTGCAATTCTCCTGTCTTTTTGTGACACCTGTAGCTTATATCGTTTGAAATTGTCATTACGCCTGAAAGTAATGATATATCGAGAACCTCAAGCCCACCCCAAAACGGTTTGGGAGGGTCCAAAGTGTCGTTGCAGGAGAGTTTGAAGCCTCCTACGCCAATGTAGCAGCCATTGCCAATGCCAAACGGGTAGGGAATACTAACATTCCCACATTTGTCGAGGCAACCGGGCTTGGTTGCTACTAGAGGTTGTGATTCTAATGATTCTACTGTTGTTGCTAGCCAGAAGAGCTGAAGCAACAAATACAAAGCCATCTCTCTCTCTCTCTCTCTCTCTCTCAATGTATGTGTGGAGTGTAGGTGGGAGATGGTACCTATAAATAGGCCATACATCACTCAATCCTAAGCCACACTTGTTCCAAGCTTTTACCAGTGGGGCCCACGATTGATTAGTGGTGACCGTTGGTTTGACGTAACCTGGGTTGGCTATGGAACCATACCCAAATACCTCCGGATTGGAAGATGGCAAAACGTGGAACGATGCCCGCACTCACACCAAAAGTTTAGGAAAGGAGATCCACACGTGTTTGTGAAATCCACATCGTCCATCATTTGTGCCCTATCATATTAGCACTTATTCCCAAAAATCAGGCCCATGGAAATCCAATCTGGATCACACCACAAGGAAAAGTGACGATTGGATGCATGAATTTGAAAGGTTTTTTTGGGCCCACTGAAGTTTTATATAAAACTAGTATATGAGTTTCCCTGCATCTTGATGTAACTCACCTTATGAAGGGGTTGGATGACATATAAACAGAACGGTGGGTCCCTCGGAATGATTCAAATTAGGTTGGCAGTTCTAAACCAACTGTTACACATGTTGTGGCCCACTAAAACTTCCGATCTGCTTGATATTTGAAATAAAATGATGAAGGAACCCTTAAAAGATGATGGACGGCTTAATGTTACATAGAAATCTGGTGGGACCATAGACCATTCAATTTAGATTTAGGTTGGTTGTTATAGAAATGACTTGGGTTGTTGAAACCGGAGCAGCATAGTCCACAATGGAGGCGGTTTTAGTGACGCAGGAAAGACAGACTTCCGTGAGGCAGTGGGGCCTACCTTGACATATGAGTTATATATCCATGCCGTCCATCTGTTTTCCCATGTCATTTTCTGCCATGGTCCCAAAAAATGAAGCAGATCCAAATCTCAGGTGGACTACGTCACAATACAAAGTGGTGATCTAATGCCCACCGTAAACAAAAATTTAAGGATCAAGCTTATATTTGTTTTTTTTTTTTTCCCATCATCGAGGTATATGTGACATTATCAATAGGTTGGATGGAAAATAAACATTATAGTGCCCTGGGAAGTTTTTATTGGTGATGAGTGTTGTTAGTTAACTGATTTTTGTACTTTATTTGTCAATCAAATGAGTCCCAGTGCCACATAGTCAGTTGAGCCCTTGAAAAGTGAATACCGAAGATACAGTGAAGATAAAGCATTAAAGAGAAAAGAACATTTAAAAGATATGCCTTGGTAACCCTAACTCTTGACCAAAAACAATCATTGACCACTAGATGATCCAGGCTAAATAAGAAAACCTATTTGATCATCCCTTAGCTTTAGGAACCACATGGAACATGATAAATAAGGCTAAAAGAGATACGAAGTTACTATGAAAACAAACGCCCAAAATAGTAATTTTTTCGATGGTTGTTTGATCCCATTGATCTGCTATCGAAGGGCCATCGATGGCATTAGAGGCCCCCTCAATAGCATTGATCGAGAATCAGAAATGTTCAGCAAGAATTCATATTTATTTATGAATTTCTCGATGTAATCGAGGCCACCTTTGATGGCATCGAAGATTAAGTTCGATGACATCAAAGGTCAAAGATTAAGTTCGATGACATCAAAGATCCGTTGATGACATCGATCAAGAATCAGAAATGTCCAGCAAGAAATCACATTTCTTTCTGAATTTCTTGATGATATAGCAAAGCCACCTTTGATGACATAAAAGGTTAAGTTCGATGGCATTGAAGGTCTGTCAATGACATCGAACAAATAAGTTAGATAAGTTCATCAAGAATATTTGATTTTCTTGATAGCATAGAGGTAGCCTTCAATGACATTGAAGCCTCCTTCCATGGCATTGACATAGCCATTTTTTGCCCCTATTTTTTTTTTTTTTTTTTTTTTTTTTTTTTTTTTTTTTTTTTTTTTTTTTACCTTTGGAAATCAAACTTTTTATAAATGGCATTCAGTTCTTGGGGATTTGAATGAGTTTTTGGTGTAATAGAAGCTTAGGTGAATCTATGTTCATATCCCTCACCCTAAGCCTCTATACCATTGAGTTCTAAGCAATCTTCCTTGAGAATTCCAACTTCTACCTTAAGGATGTGCTTGAACTATTCTATTTTCTAGAGAATAAACTTAAGCTATTTTGGCATACTATTATCTAAATCCTTTAGAAGACCTATCTAGGTGAATCTCCTAGGAAATACATGCAACTTCTCATTAGTTGTAAGAAATTCAATCAACCTCCCATCACCTTGGCCACCTCGAACGAGCATCGCATGCATATGTAAAGTGTTTGATCTTGGAGCTGAGGCCTTGACAAAACAGCGACATCATTATCGGGGGAGCATCGTGGAGCTGATTAAAGCACGAGAGAGTGACGATCAAGCAACCTAAGAAGATACTATAAACGGGGCTCAATCCGACAAGTTATCAAGTGTATGAGTCCATATACTCTCTTTCCTTGTGTATGATTGAGGGTAAGAGTTTGTGATCCAAACTCAACCGAGGTTATTGTGTAGAACCTTAGCTCTTGTATATGACTTAAATCCTAGGTTCTTATGTAGGACCTTGGCTCTTGTGTATGGTTTAAATCAAGTCCTTATGTAGGCTACCCGGCACGAGTGTTTATGTGTCAATCTCCGTGGGAGTCTCCGGCGAGAGTAATTGTAGGGTCTTTTGTTACACCAAGGTTGTTGGTTAACCTATAGAAAATTAACTAAAGTCTTTCGCAGGAGCCTCCGACAAGAGTGTATATACTACGTTCTTGTGTAGGACCTTGACTCTTGTATATGGTCTAAAACTTAGAGTTATTTTGTATGACTGTTAACATTAGAGGTTAATCTTATTTAAAAACGTCGATAGTGAAATCAGGTATACTCATGGGTTGAGGGCGTTCGTCGGGAGTGAATTAGGCAAGTAGCTAAACAACTATATATGATTGTGTTTGAGATTTTTATTTGCGTACTTGTTTAATTATGCTCATGCATTTGAATGTTTAATTACATACGCATGATTAGATGAATACTTAGTGTTGATAGTTAACATATCCCACACACACATACACTATTATGTTATAAACTAGTTGCTTATTTACAAATTAGTTATAGACTAGTTAGCACATCTCACACACATATACTTAAAAAATGGACGGCCTAAATGTTACATCAAGATTACAGTGGGCCCAAAGGTAGGCCCAGATGCTTGAATTGACTGTCATCGTGGAAACTGGAGCTGAATAAAAAAATCTGAAAATAATTTAAGTACCGGATCCATTTTGTATGAATTTGCTCTTTGTTAAATTATTTCTAAACCGTAAAATTTAGTATAAATCCAAAAAATTTTGTTTGATAAAAATATCTATTAATTTTACTAAGTACTAATGTCCTAGCATGATTTAGAAAATGGATGGAAGAGGTGGATTTCTCACAAACATCACATTAACCCCCACTTAACTTCTGGTGCTACTAGGACCACACTGCATAAAGCCATGGGTACAATGATTTCTAACTACGAAACCATCGGGGAGACTATCATGATGTTAATTATTTGTCATCCAACCTTATAAAGAGGTTGCATGGACCTTGAGAATGGGAAAAAATAAATATCAGATTGATCAAGACTTATGGGGCTTCTAAAAAGTTTTCAATGGTAGATGTTCAATCCTCTCCGTTTTTTGTGGTGTGGTCCATTTTAGCTTTGTATCTGCCTTATTTTTGGGCCATGCCATAAGATAATCTCATCAAATGGATAAATGGTATAGATGAGAGACATATATTATGGTGAGTCCCATGAAACTTGGTGACGTCAACACGGTGGTGTGTGTCACACCAGGCAAGTTTTGGTAACCAATTGCCTAGTATAGAACACGTCATCAGACAGGTACTGTGTTAACATGGCAAAGTTTTGTAAACTCCACCATGATGTATGTGTTAGATCCACACTGGCCATCCACTTTTTCAAATTATTTTAGGTGCTGATTAAAAAATAAGGCAGATTTAACGCTCAGGTGGACCACACCAGCAAAAATAGTGGGGGATTAAATGTCTACAATTGAAAACTTCTTGATGCCACATAGGTTCTGTTTCAGGCCGATATTTGCTATTTTGGTACATCCGGTCCGTGTGACCTTATTAACATTTTGGATGGTAAATAAACATCATTGAACAACATGGTGGGCCTTAGGACGGTTTCAATGGTTGGTGCTATTGCTTCCACAGCTTTCTGTGGTGTGGCCCACTTAAGTTTTGGATCTGCCTCATTCTACGTATCATGTCTTACCATTATCTAAAAAGTTGATTGGACTTGTGGATATTTACCACACTTTTTATTTTTATTTTTAAAGGAAGTTTCTGTTATATCATAATATATGCCACATAAATAAAGGGACCCACAGGACTTTACCATGTAAAAATGAAGTCCACTCTAAATCATGATCAATTACTGAAGAGAAGGGGCAAAGTTGTTTTCAGAAGAAAAAAAAAAATTAAGGGAAAGCCACTTATCGCATTCTGGATATATTTCTTACAGCTTTTGGCCCACAGACCACCTCCAAATTAATTCAGTTTTAATTTATATTAAAAACTTATTTCTTACAGTTTTCGGCCCCCAGACCACCTCCGAATTAATTCAGTGTTTAATTATATTAAAAACTTATTTTAAGTCTATTAAACAAAGAGCCAAAATGACATATTAAATATCTGAAATCTGATTTTTAGATTTCAAGAGCATATTAAGTGGTAAATAAGCAGCCCCTACAACATAGGCAAATTAAGTGAGGCCATGACCGTGGGCTCAACTTGATGTATGTGTTGTTAATCGACACCGTCCATCCATTTTTCCGACTCATTTTAGTGAAGGGAACAAAAACTAAGGAAGATGAAAATTTTCGGTGTGGTTGCATGTCACTTCATCCAGGTCTGTATAATCTTACCAACAGTTTGGATGGCAAACAAACAATCACTACGTGGGCCTTATGAAGTTTTTAATGGTGTCATTGAATCACTCAGTTTCCTGGATTAGGGTAGACTTGGGACGGAGTGCTCCATGCAGGGACTTTGTGGGGCCACCGTGATGTATGGGATGAGCACACCAGAGGATACTGCATTGATAATGATTCCTACTGTTGAAACTTTCCGGGGCCATTGATTTTTATTTTCCATTCAATCTGTTCATAAGGCCACAGAAACCTACGTGAAGAGAAAACACAAATTCCAGTTTGATCCAAAAATTTTGTGGCTCCCAGTAAATTTTTAATGGTGGGCATTCAATTGTATGAACCCCTCAATTTTTAGCTCATACCAAAAAAATGATATGTACCAGGTGGATAAAACACACACATCACGGTGGCTCCACAAAGCCCCCACCGGTCCAAGCAGGGGCTGGACGCAATCCGCTTCCAACTGGATAGACGTAGTGGATGTCACAGAGAAATCTCATAAGTGGCCCCACAGGCATTCGGATTACGTGGATTACAGGAAATCGGGCGCGGATTAGATAATACCACCGTATGTTCGGAGCTCGGGACAGGCGGAGGCACTGACGGCGACTGAGGGGCCAATGTGATGTATGAATTTTATCCATACTGTCTATCTATTTTTACATATCATTTTACATGGTAAAATCCTAAAATAATGAAGTTCCAAGGCTTAAATTGACCACAAAGTGGGGATTAAATTCCTACCGTTGAAATATTCTTGGGGGCTACAGAAGTTTTGGATTAAGATGATATTTATTTTTTCACTTCATCCAAATTTACATGACCATATCAATAGGTTGGATGGCAAATAAATAAACCGTGAATCCTAAAAAGGCTCAATGATGGCCATCCTTAGTACCACTGCTTCTTGTGGAGTGGATAAATGGTGTGGATAAAATTCATACATCACGGTGGCCATTCACTAGCAGTGTTTATGACTATTTGTCCATTGCTCCCTAAAAAATCTAGCCCGAATGACGGTCCATCACGTGAATGGACAATGGATGGAAATTTTCCAAGGTTGAATATTCCAACCCTTAGTCTTGACGTATTCTACTGTCAATGTGGACATATGTCTCTTTATAAGTCCTTGATTGACCGGCAACCATCTTCATATCTAAAAGACTTTTACTGCAACCTCCACAACGGAGATGACCAGATCAACGGTCCAGATCGCCAAACCATAGACCTCACATGTCACAAAGTCTTATGCCATGCGGTTGCATAGAAATGTACATGGAATCTCTCTACAAATTCGGACCCGAAGGGAAATGACGACTGGGTCCACTTAAGCGCTAGGCTTTATATGTTGATATTCCACCGTTTGAAAATCGGTGGTCGCTCTTCAACCGTACACATGGCATGGTTGTATGACAATCCAGGCCATCCTAATTAACGACCCAACTGTAGATGGAGCATCACAGAAAAATTACACTGATAGGATATTATTAACCATCTGATTCTTTCGTTTGAATTTGGATCACTCAAGTTTTACTTTAACCATTCATTTATTAGTCGTTATTGTTGTGATTGCTTCATCATTGTAATTTTAGATATATGCTCCACCTGAAATGGGACACATAAATTTAACAGTATGGATAGCTGTCCACTGGAGCCTCAGGTGAGGATGAAGATCCTCCACTGCCTTTCAAACTGTCCTAAACTTCCATAGGAGTCCACGAAAGTTTTTCTTGTCCGCGTACATCATTCAGTGAGGTCTTCGGAGAATTTTCACGCATGGACACGTCTAAATGGCAAAGGAAGCTGATTGCGTGGTGTGCCACACCACCGACCTCAGTGGTGTGTTGACGTCACCAAGTACTGTGGGCCCCACCATGATGTATGTACTATATCTACACCGTCCATCCATTTTTTGAGATAATTTTAGGGCATAAGACTAAAAATCAGTCAGATTCAAAGCTCAAGTGGACCACACCACAGAAAGCAGTGGGGACAATTACATCCACCATTGAAAATTTATTAGGACCACAAAAGTTTCGGATCAAGCTGATATTTGTGTTTTCCCTTAGTAAAAGTCTCTGTGACCTAATGTCGAATCAACATTATGGTAGACCCTAGGAATGTTTCAACGTTGTGTGTCATTGTGTACACTAATTTTTTCTAGTGTGGTCCACTTGAGCTTTGTATCTGCCACATCATTTAGCTTATGCCCTAAAATGATCCCACGAAATGGATAGACGGTGTAGATAGAGTATATACATCATGGCTGGGCCAACAGAGCTTGGTGACATCAATACATTACCGAAGTCATGCAATGGGATTTAGAACACATACATCATCATGGCATGAACAACTGTAACTTGGTAACTTGGTGAAGTCACTACACCATCGTGCTCATGCAATCAGATTCCGATGGCAAATGGGTTGGATGGGGCCGGAAGGACTCTTCCTAATAGACTTTGTGCTGTCGGCTGTTCTAAATATGAATATAAGCATGCATTTTTTTCATTGGGTTATATTGATATTTTAAGGTTATTGTTTTTACATGTGGATGTGTTTATTTGGCCATGATTGGTTATCATACTGAGCTGTGGCCATTACTCAATATATAGATTAATAAACATTGAGATTCATATTTTTGTAGCTTCAGTTGATTCTAGTGAGTTACATTTGAGATGATTTGATGAAAGATACACACCACATTGGCCCAAAAATAAAAACAACCTATATTTGGCATTCCATCTCCATTGTTCCTATGATGTGGCCCACTTGAGTTTGGATTTGGCTGAATTTTAGTTGTAAGGCTTAACATGGAGCATCAAACCTGATGGATAGAACTGATCTCACATATACAATGTGGTGGGGCACAAAAAATTGGTTGTTTTACCCACTATGTAAAAAAGAGTTAACATGATTCATGTCCTCCCAAACCCTGAACTCCACTCGCGATGGCTTTTTTCTTTAATTTTTTGGTTATTTTTGTCTCATAATGACCATTCTCTTTCTTGGTTATTTCTTAGAATATGATATAGCCCCTTTTTCTCTCTAAATGGAATAATAGCCAGCCAGTCAGGCTGCGTGGAGTACTGTTCGGTCCACTTTTAGAAAGAGAGTCCCAAATAGACTTGCCACGGACGGCCTTTTCCTTTTTTTTTTTTTTTTTTTTTTTTCTTTTGTGATGATATGCTGATGAGACAATGCGATTCACAATCCTACCGTGACACGTGTCCGGCTCTTGTTTGGAGAGAACAGTACCGACCTCTGGTCGACCATCAGTGTCATGTAAATGGTGGGCCCCACCTTGAAGATCACCTAAAAGAGATCACGCCCGTACTCTCTCATCAATTGACAACCGATGGTCTGATGTGGCCCACGTAAGACAATCCCATTTCGCTGGGACCCACCTTCTTAGAAACAGCATGTTGGTACGTGATCATTTCCCATATCGAAGTTGCCAGGTGAAAGGCTCATACGCATGAATAACATGCCAGCCCATGATCTTCTCTGGCACAATGTGAGATCCAATCCGTCCATCATATGCATCCCGCACTGTAGATGACCTTGCCAAAACTTTCATCAAGTTCACTTAAGAAATTGGCCACAGTTAAACCAAAGATACCTGTTTGTTTCTACTAGAAGGGCATCACGTGATGACTAAGTTATTTTTTGCAACCACATAAAAGTCATTGTAAATAGTTTATTTTAGCGATGACTAGGTTAACTTATTGTGATAAATACCGATTGAAGCCTTTTACGACGAATGTAATTTCATTGCGAAAGTTAGAGTATTTGACAACATTATAAATCATCGCAAATAGTCAACGTTTTTGCGACGAGTTATAATTATTGTCGCTAAAACGTTTCCCACCAATTTTTTCCAGGAAAATTAAATGGTGAGAAAGACGTTTCACCACACGTTTCAATTGTCATCAATAATATCCACTTTATACGACGAATTGAGTGTCGTCACAAAATATTATTTTTTACAATGACACAAAAGTCACTACAAATATTTTATTTTAGTGACAACTACGTTAACTCGTTGCGAAAAATACCAACTGAAACTTTTTGCGACGAATATAGTTTCATTGTGAAATGTTAGAGTATTTACAACAACATTGTAAATCATCACAAATAGTCAACGTTTTTGCGACGAGTTGTAATTATCGTGGCAAAAACTTTTCCTACCAATTTTTTCTAAAAAAAGTATATGGCGGGAAAGACGTTTCGCCACGCATTTCAATTGTTATCGCTGATGTTCACTTTATGCGATCAATTGAGTGTCGTCGCAAAACATTATTTTTTGCAACGACACAAAAGTCGCTACAAATAGTTTGTTTTAGCGACGACTAGGTTAACTCGTTGCAACAAATACCAATTGAAACTTTTTGTAACAAATATAGTTTCATTGCGAAAGGGTAGAGTATTTGCAATAACATCGTAAATTATATGCCTGTGTACTCTTACGAATAATTTTCTTTCATCTGTCTGTGTGCTTATCAATTAAATAGTGGAAACCAACGTATATTGCCTCATTAAGTTCCTGATCGGCGATCGAACAGTGCGCATTACTGATGATCGCTCGATCGACTTCCTAATCAACAATCGGATGACACGAAGTGTTGTTGAACATCTGATGAACCTCCAATTAATGACTGAACGGTAAAAACCAACATAAATCTTGTTATCAATTCCCTTATTGATGATGGAATGGTGTACATCGACAATTGCTTGATCGACCTCCAATCAACAATTAAATGATAGAAAGTGTTGTTGACCATCCGATCAACCTCCAATCCTTTATCGAATAGTGGAAAGCATCGTACATCACTTCATTAAGTCTCCAATCAACAATCAAATGTTGCACATCATTGACAATCACAAGATAAACCTCCCAATCAATGATCGTACAACACAAAGTGCTTTCAATCATTAGATCAACCTCCAATCATCGATTGAATGGTTGATGGATGGGATGGATGGATGGTTGGATAGATGGATGTTTGGACTTTTGGATGGAATAGTTAGATGGATGGATATATGGGATGGTTGGATGGTTAGTTGGATGGATGATTGAATGGGATGGTTGGATGGATCAATATGTGAATAAATGGGATGGATGGATCGATGAATGAGATAGTTGGGATGGATTGATGGGATGGATGGATGTTTGGATGGGATGGTTGGATGATTAGATGGACGGATCTAATGATTGGATGGACAAATGGATAAAATGATCGATGGGATGGTTAGATGGTTAGATGGGTGGATGATAGATTGATCGATGGGATGAATGGTTGGATGGAATGGATGGATGTTTGGATGGGATGGATAGATGGTTAGATGTTTGGGATAGGTGGTTGTTTGGATAGATAAATGATATGGATGGATGGATGTTTTGATGATTAGATAGAATGAATGGATGGGTGGGGTGGTTCGATGGATTGTTAGATGGATAGCGGGATAGATGGATGAATGGATGGATGGGATGGTTGGATGGATGTATGGATGGATGGATGGATGGATGGGGTGGTTGTATGGATAGATGGCATGGATGGATGGATGTTTTGATGATTGATGGGATGATCAGATGTATGAACAAGATGGTTGGATGTTGGATGAATGGATAGTATGGTTAGATGGATGGATGCATGGATGGATGTTTGGATGACTGGATATATAGATGGCTGGAATGGTTGGATAGATGGATTGATGGATGTTTGGATGATTGTATGAGATGAATGGATGGTTAGATGGGGGATGCAACGGTTGGATGGGGGATGAGATGAACGAGGCTCCAATGGGCCACTAAGGGGTCAACAGGATGTATGAATTCTATCCACACCGTCCATCCATTTATACATATCATTTTAAAATATGACCCAAAAAATAATAAAGATCCAAGGCTCAAATGGACCACAAAGTGGGGATTAAATTCCTACCATTGAAAAATTCTTAGGGGCCACAAAAGTTTTTGATTAAGATGATATTTACTTTTTCACTTCATCTAGGTGTATATGACCATATCAACAGGTTGGATGACAAATAAACGATATGGTGAACCCTAAAAAGGTTTTAATGGTGGCCATCCTTAACACCATTTCTTGTGGTGTGGTCCACTCGATACGTAGATATGCCTTTTTTTTTTAATCTATTATAATCTAAAATGATATGAAAAAATGGATGGACAGTGTGGATACAATTCATACATCTCTCCGAATTGATGAACGTTGTGGATACAAAACACGCATCATTGTGGAACCTATATAACTAATGACGTCACTTTAGTAGGAGTCTCGCGGAAACAGATTGGCTACTCCTCCTACCACCAGCCAATGGCTGGTGGTCGGTGCTTTGTAGGCCCCACCATGATGTATGTATTTCATCCATGTCGTCCATAAATTTTTCTATATCATTTTATGATATGAGATGAAAAAATGAGGTATATCCCAATCTAAAGTGGACCACATTACAGGAAATCGTGTTGAATGAGCGTCGACCATTAAAAAAATTTTAGGGGCCATAAAAGTTTTGGATCAAGCTAATCTTTGTTTTTTTCCCTTCATCTAGGTCTGTATGACCTAATCAACAGATTGGATGTCAAATAAACAGTACAGTGTGCCTTAGGAGGATTTTAATGGTGGATATCCAATCACTATTGTTTTCCTGTGGTGTGGTCCAGATTATATTTATATCCCATCCATTTTTTGTGTAAAGACCTAAAATGATATATAAAAATGGATAAACAGAATGGATGAAATACATACATCATGGTGAGGCCCACAGAGCACCGACCGCCAGCCACCGGGCTGGTGGTGGGGAATAGCCAATATGTTCCTACACTGGGAACTTAGGTGAGGCCCACTGTGATGTTTATGAGAAATCCTCCCCGTCCATCCATTTTGTGAGTTCATTTTAGGACATGTCAAAAATGAAACGTATCCAAAGCTTGAGTGAGCCGTACTAAAGGAAAATGCGGTTAGGAAAATTCCTACCGTTGAAACCTTCCTGGGTTCAATAGTGATGTTTAAATGCCATCCATACCGTTAATAACGTCATTCCTATTGGGATGAACTGAAAACAAAAATATTAGCATGAATCAAAACTTCTGTGGCCCCACAAATATTTCAACTTTGTACATTTAATTATCTCATTTTTGGCTCACTTGAGCTTTGGATAGGGATCATTTTTGGTAACATGTCCTAAAATGAACTCACAAAACGGATGGAGGGGGAGGATTTCTCACAAACGTCACAGTGGGCCCCACCTAATTTCAGCGCATGAACTTCCTGCGAAAGGCTTCTGCAGGAAATCTGCGTCCTTTCGAGTCTTGCTCCGGCTCGGGCGCGACTTAGGTACTAAAGGTTGAGTAGCGAGACTAGCTACTGAAGTGACGGTGTGGATATAACACATACATCATAGTGGGCCCACAAAACTTGGTGACGTCACTTCAGTAGCTGACTCGCTACTCAACTTGTAATGCGTCCTCTACGTAGGGGTGTACATCGAGCTGAACTGAGTCGAGTTGGCCTCAGCTCGGCTCGGCTTGGTCACCAGGCACACCCAGCTCGAACTCAGCTCGGCTCAGTCACTAGGCACACCCAGCTCGAACTTGGCTCGGCTCGGCGACCAAGCCAACATCTCCAGCTCGAGGTCGACTCAGTAAGCAATCAGACCAGTTTGAGCCGAGTTCAAGCCAGTTTCGAGCTTCGAGCTTTCAAGCCGATTTTGAACCAATTTCGAGCATGAGAGAGAGAGAGAGAGAGAGAGAGAGAGAGAGAGAGAGAGAGAGTGCAGGGTCAGATGTGAAGAGAAACTCACGTTGCTCTTCCGAGGATTGGGCTGAGGAAAGAAAAGATGCAACAACAGAAACTATAATGGAATGAGGGTTGAAAAAGAAAGAGGAGAATCAAATGCCCCACGTGATTTGATGATGATTTTGGCCATTGGTCGCTTATCAAGAATGGCACAGATTCCACGAGAATGGGATGCCTCCAACTCCCAACCCAATGGATAGAATCATCAAATGAAAAAAGTCTTTTTCTTGGAATCATGAGTGAGAAAATGTGAATGGATGGATGATTTGGCCGGTGGAGCTATTGAATGGATTTTTACACCAACAGTTGTAAGGGGGAGAGAGAGAGAGAGAGAGAGAGAGAGAGAGAGAGAGAGAGAGAGAGAGAGAGAGAGAGAGAGAGAGAGAGAGAGAGTAGAACTGTTCACGAGTCAAGCTAGCTCGATTAACTCGCTCGACTCGGCTCGAGTCAGATCGGATTGACTCGGCTTGAAGGGCTGAGTCGGGGTGAGTCAAGCTAAAATATGGAAGCTTGAGTTGAGTTCGAGCCGAGTTCGACCATGCGCCGTTTTAACTAGAGCTCGACTTGCCTCGAAGCTGGAACTCGAGCTCAACTCGGCTAGATTGGAAATAGGTTAAATTATATATAATTTATATATTATATATAAATATAATAATATATATATATATATAAAATAAGAAAAAATAAAATATTTTTCCCGTTTCTAAAAAACCTACCCAGCTACCCCACGTCCCCACTCATTGCAGCTTTCCCTTTCTCCCTTTCCCCTTTCTTCTCCATCTCCACCCCACCCAGCCCCGCTGACCGCCGACAGCCGCACGCCCGACCGACGAGGTGAGTGCATCTTCTTTTCTTCTTCTTCTTCTTCTTCTTCTTCTTCTTCTTGATTCCATTGGAGATCCACCCGATCTCGCAAATTTTAACGGCATATTTTAGGGTATGTACGAGATCAAGTAGACAGGCCTATTTCTATGCGGTCATCCTAATGGTGGCGCCCGCATGAAATCTCATCTTTGCGGTTCCATGATGGCTATGATGGATATGAAAAGAAATGTCAGTGGATCTTCAAATCCTGCCTTCATTATGAGAAAAGCATGTGGGTATGGCCTTTTTTTAATGGATGCGGATTACCTACTAACAGATTGAGTAGCGAGAATCGCTACTTAAGTGACGTTACCAGGTTCAGTGGGTCCCAACATAATGTATGTTTTGTATCCACACCGTCCATCCATTTGGAGAGACCATTTTAGGGCATGATCGAAAGAATGAATGAGATCCAAATCTCAAGTGGACCCCACCACAGAAAATAGTGGCGAGACTGATGCCCACTGTTAAAAACTTCTAAGGGCCACAAAAGTTTCCGATCCTAGCTGATACGTGTGTTTTCCCTTATATATAATATCTTTTTTTTAACTTATGAATAGGTTGGGTATCAAATAAACATCACGGTGGACCTTAGGAAAGTTTCAACGTTGGCAATCACTCTCTCCACTGTTTTCTGTGGTGGGGTCCACTACAAATTTGGATCTGACTAGTTCTTTAAATAATACCTTAACATGATCTCTCCAAATGGATGGACGGTTGTTGAGGGTCAAATATTGCATATCAGACCCATTTACTACCTAGATTTACGAACATGGTACTGTTTAACGGCCAAATTTAATCATGTTTGTGATGCAGGTTGTATTTACGAGCTTGGATTGAAATAGGATGCTAAAAGCATGGAATTAACGCTCTGATGAAGCTAAGGCAAGGGATGAACTCGAGGGAACTAAGATCGACGGATTTACATGCCAAAAATCTGAGAAAATCGAGAAACTGAAACTCAAAGGACCTGAAAGTCAGCTAAAATGCAAGATCACAGGGTTCCCACCATCCATTTACCTCGAAACTTCATATATGGCCTGAGGACTATAAATTAACCGTACATGTCGAATTTTAGGCCTCAGATCCCTGTGGAAGAGGCCCAACGGACAGATCATCCCATAAAACTCTGATTCAGGACAGTCAGATCATCCCATAAGAATTGGATATGCTTCAAATTTGTTCTCAACCCATCATATGACAAGACAAGACAATTGGAAGGAGAAGATTTCCCATAAACACTACACATGGACCCAACTGGCTATGCCAGTGTATAGTGCACAAGTGCACTCAACGTGCACTGGACCTACTCGCATAGTCAGAGTCGGTTTGACCGACTTTCCTAAACAGAGACGGAGTTTCTCTGCTTTCTTTCATGCACAGCCGTCTACGGGATGTAGTAGTGGGCCGCCATCATCATGTATTTAGATGATCAACACCGTTCATTCACTCCATACTGTAAGCATAACCATCGCCTAGGTGACGGACTTCCAGAAGACAGCGGAGACTAGTTTTTAACTGTCCAAACAGCAGACGGACGGTGGAATGAAATCATCCATGGACCACCAAGAAGCTGATCCAAAAACGGTCATGTCCGCCGATTTTTCTTAACTAAGATATTGGACGGTCTGGATTTTACAAATAAGTATGATCAGGTGCCCCAACAAGCACCAGCGCAAGGCTTGCGCAGGCCCTATTTACGCGGAGCGAAAAGCCCGGCCGATGCGGGCCACTTTGCAAGCATGGACAGAATCGGTTTGTCCATCTGGACCGTCCAAACTAATCTCCAGGCGTGGTCGACTAGAGCCAAGACAATTGAATGGTTTAGATATTCCGTTCGGTCCGTTCAGAGCGCGAAAACATGGCTTGAGTTCGACCACAAGCCGTTCAAGCTTCTGGCTGCGTAAAGTCTCCGCAGGAAGTTTCCAAAAAAAACGATTTTTTTTCTGACTCAAAAGAGACTTCTCCAAACCGACAACCTTCCCCCGCCCTGGCAGCTATAAGCAAGAGAGAGAGAGAGAGGACGAAAGACATCATCTGATCAGGGAGCTTGGACGTGAAGCATAGGAGAGTTTGTTTTGTTTTATTTTTTTTTTTTTTTTTTTTTTGTTCTTTTCTTTTGAGATTTAGTTTAATCATACCTATGGCTAGCTAAACCTCTTAGCTAGGGCAAAGAGGTGAAGCTGGTGGCATGATGGGGTTGATCCTATGGCTTGGATGCATGTGATGAACTATATTTGATTCTAGTTAGATGAAAGAATGCTTTAGTTTTTAATGGTTTATTGTGACTTACATTACAGTAGATCTGCGATGGCTTGAGTATTTCCTTTTCCTTTCTTGTGATTATGAAGCCAGGACGCCCTGTTTGTTCACCATCGCCCCTTGGACATGGTGGAATGACGGAACCCTTCCTCACATTCATACATCCCTTAAATTGGCTGTGAATTTGTTTAATTCTGTTGTTTGCTTTGTCTCATGGGCATGGTTTTGTGATGGAATACATTTTAATTTACACCCGTCTGATCTCTTGAAAACTAGATTAAATGAAGTTCAGAATTGATTTTCAGGTTATATCTTCCAACTGGATGAAGATGGGACTCGAAGTCCAGTTGAGTTCATGAATCGACTGTAGATCTCCCTGATCTCTACAAGTGGATCCTCTGAATCCCTACTTTCCTTCCTCTGAATTCCTTAAGTTTTAGATTAATATTTCACCATTATTCCTCAAATTACAATCGATTTAGATTTCATCTTAGTCTAGTTCTAGTTCTACTTAATTTCAGATTACGTACAGGTTACAGTCCCTTGGGATTCGACCTCGGTCTCACCGAGTTTATTACTACTTCACAACCCTAAACTTGGGGAGTGAACAACGATGTGGATACAACACATCTACCATGGTGGGACCCACGAGAACCTGTCCATAGCTAATCCATGTCCTTTTTTAATGGTTACCTTGGATGCGGATTTCCAGCGAAAAACTTTTTTCCTACGAAAGATTTTGTATGGGTCCTACTTAATTGTTTGTGTGAAATATAACCCCTCTATCCATTTTTTAAGCTCATTTTATGGCGTGGGACCAAAATCGAGGAGGATCAAAAACTCAAATGGGCCACACGAGAGGAAAAAGTGGAGATTTAGTGACCACCGTTGAAATATTTATATGTCAATAAAAGTTTTTACCGATATATTTTTTTTGGTTTTTTCACTTTATCTAAGTGAAAATGACCTTATAAACGGTCTAAATGGCATATAAATAGCAAGGTAGAGCCTAGGAAGGTTTCAACGGTACGCATTCCTTTCCCCACTGTTTCATCTCCTATGGCCCACTTGAGTTTTGGATCCTACTCATTTTTGGTAGAATGTCTTAGGTCGAAAAACGGATGGACGGCTTTGATTTCTCACAAACATCACAGCGGGCCCCACCTAGAATCCTTGCGCAAGAACTTCTTGCTAAAGGCTTTGGCAGGAAATCTGCCTCATGTTTCTTTGACTGGTATTGTACACGTGGCAGCATGGGCGAGACGTCCTTACCTTGGAAGGTCTACATTGTTAAAAAAAAAAAAAAAATCGAACTCAAAAGTACGATATATTAAATGTTTGATTGGTCTACCATCATAAAAGCAAATGTAAGTATGATCTACATTCTCAATGTGCGAAACTACTCCGATCAGACGGTCAAGGTCCTCCGAATGTAATTTTCTAGTATACAAGACGATAGGAAAGTTGATGAACGGTCCTGATCACCAGGTCTAAAAACTGCTTTGCCAAGAAAGGTCCACGTGCACACCAATGAGAACCATTCAAATCGTGAGCCCATTGTGATAAGAAACTCATAGAAAATGGTAGGAAAAAAATAAAAAATTCCTCTGATGTGTTTGTTTGAAAAAAGGGTTCATATCATTTTCTTTTTTTAGTTTTTCTTTTATAAAAATCATTTTTAAGAAACCTCTTCAAAAGAGGATTTTAATGGTTAAGATATTGAGAGATGACTTTTTCTATTACACCACTGACCTTAAACATTTTCATAGAAAAAATAGTGCAAAAGAAACATGGGACAATTCCAACCTCTATTGATGAATACCTATTTGTTGAAATGAGATAACTATTTATTGAAATAAGAGCATTGGACCAATATATCTCTACCAATGTGATAATCAAATAATTAAATAAACATAATATTTTTTTCATAATAATTTGCCAGAGGGTAGACTAGCATAAGCTATATTAGTATCATATAGAAAAGGAAGAATATCTTATTGATGTGCATATCTTGTAGATAACTTAAAACATTTTATAGATATACCTAGAATTTGTAAAATTTATAGTTTCCTCCTTAGTTTGAAAATACAACTTTCATCTTAGTAGATTAAAAAATAAAAATATAAAAGTAGATTAAAAAATCAAAGTAGGTGTGTATCATCTATCACATCATACCAGAGTATCAATGCTTTTCTCTTGATTTTGTCCATTTGTTTCAATTTGAGTCCACCATTTTGACGTTGAGAGTTGGCATGCATGTGTGACACATGTAGTGTGCATGAATAACCATAGTAAATGACAATCTGGTGCAAAAGCACGGATAAAAGGTCAATGAACCATTATACCACAAGGGTGTTGGACTGCAGACTCTAGCATTTATTGAGGAATAGGAAACCTATAGTAATGAAAACAGCTGAAGGGCACCATCATAGGAAAAAGAGTCATCTCAGGGTAAGGACAGAACTTCGCAGCAAATAAGATATAAAAGCTTTGATACTCTTATAGAGTTACATTGATGATATGCATGCCCTTAGTAATTTTATTCTTGTGTTACAATTACCAAACTGTCTAAATTATTTTACATATTGTCATATTGATGTTTATGCTTATGATTATTTGTCATCTGATGCTGTAATTAATATTTATGTTACCTAGTGGTTTAGCAATATACTTCCCGTTTAGGAATTTATATTAAACAAGTACAATCATTCTACTGAAAATACTTGTTCTTTATGGATTCTTAAATTGTCCCATTTTGGACAATTCAGTACCATACCATGTACTTATGTTGTCATCATTGAATTTACATGTGATTAGAATTTCGGTAGTGTTTCCCTATGTTTTCTCCGGATGTGGTTCTTTACTAATTGGTTTCCACTACATGTGTACTGGATTACATGTGGGTGTGACAACTAATTAGTATTGAATTTTACATATATCCGAAGAATATAGGGAGGTGCTGCCGAAATTTCGGCTCGCATGTAAATTGTATAGGGACAGTACATGGTATGTTACTGAATGGGATAGAGACAATTAACACCTCTAGATAGAGACAACTAGGAATAAGATATTTAGAAACAATTAGGAAACAAAAATTGAAACAATATTATGGACAATTTATAGTTATGTATATGTATGTATCCTAGTGGATTTATTTATTAGGAGACTATTTGAAACACTTGTGTCTTGCAGTTTATGGAGGGGCCCGATATTGTTTGTATTATATATATATATATATATATATATATGTATGTATGTATGTATGTATATGTATAAATGTCGTTGACTAATTCCTTCAACGTATAAACACCCTTAACTTACCCTACTCTTATTATTTTTTGATTTTTAGATGACTACTGAAGAAAATCCAAGTACTCCTAGCCCTGGTGCGTCAATCAATTCTCCTTTAGCCATGGTGGATGAAGAAAAATTAGATAACAAAGTTGAAACAACTTCAGTTATTGTGAAAGGAAAAAAAAGATCGGCGATATGGGAATCTTTTGATGAGATCACGCAACCAGATGGTTCAGTCAAGATTAGATGCAAGTATTGTAAAACTCTTTACGGCAAACATTCTGGTTCTTCTACAACTCACTATCAGAGGCATCTTGATAAATGTATGAAGAGACCAAGAATATTGAAGGGTAGAGTTCAGCAACTGCTTTCATTAACTGTTTTTGAAGATGACGACTCTAAGCTGCACTTTCAACATATAAGTATGATGCAGATAAACTGAATGAGTGGTTTGCGAGATTAGTGATAGTCAATGAGAAGCCATTTATCATAGTAAAAACTAAGGTTTTCATGGGATTTTGTAAATTTCTAAATCCCAGATGTGAGAAGGCCTCTCGTAGTATTGTGAAAAGAGACTGTATAAAGATGTATGCTCTTGAGAAAGCTAACTTGAAAGCTCTCTTGGCATCCGTATCCAGATTAAGTTTGACTTCGGATATGTGGACGGCCTCGAATCAGAGAAAGGGATATATGTCATTGATCGCACACTTTATTGATGCGGATTGGAAACCACAAAAGAGGATTTTAAACTTCTGTCATGTTCCTCCTCCACATACCGGTGTAGTCATGTCTGATTGCATTTACAATTATCTTGTTGAGTGGGGCATTGAAAAGAAAATTTCTTCCATTACTTTAGATAATGCCTCATCCAATGATACTTTGGTTTCTTTTTTACGTACTCAATTCAAAGCTGTCGAAAATTTATTCTTCGAAGGTAAAATATACCAAGTTAGATTTGTGCTCACATACTCAACTTGATTATGTAAGAAGGGCTGAAAGCAATTGATTCAATGATTGCAAACATACGAGATAGTGTTAAATACATAAGGGGGTCACCTTCAAGACTGAGTACGTGGAATGATATAATCCAACGTTTTGATTTGAAATCTAAACAACAGTTGAAGTTAGATGTCTGCACTCATTGGAATTCCACTTATGAAATGTTGGATACAGCTTTACAATTTAAAGTTGCATTCCCTAAGCTTGCAGTGTGCGATAAAATGTACACATACGTGCCAAGTGATGAAGACTGTAAGAAAGTTGAAGATGTTCATCGATTTCTCAAAGTTTTTTACGACTGCACGAAGATTTTTTCAGGAAATCAATATTCCACGGCAAATCAATTTCTTTCTGAAATTATTTTCATTATGAAAGCACTAAAAAAGTGCACTATGATGGGCCAAAATTTTTAAAAGCAATGGCTATAGGAATGCAGTTGAAATTTGATAAGTATTGGGTTGAATGCCACTTGTTAATGGTCATTGCAATTGTCTTGGATCCATGATACAAGATGGCAATGGTTAGATATGTTTTCAGATCGCTTTATTCTAGTTTCGAAAGAGTTTCGGCGGAGATCGCCATTATTAACGCTGCGATTGAAGAGTTGTTTGCTTCATATGTTGATATTCGGCCGAAACATTAAGTGCAATAGGTACTTCTCAAACTACGGGTAGTTCTTCTACTGATGCTGAGGGCGAGCGACTTCGTGACTTTATGTCTTTCTTAGACGAAGAAGAAACAGATAGGCAGAAAATTAAATCCAAAATGGAGAAGTATCTAAAGGAGCTGGTCATAAGGCTAAAAGATAATGATTTCGATGTTTTGCAATGGTGGAAGTCTTGAGCTCATGAATACCCAAGACTTTCGTTGATGACATGAGACATTTTATCAATTCCAATTTTGACCATGGCATATATCAGAATCAGTTTTTAGCACTGACAGCAGGGTAGTTAGCAAGTATCGAAGCTCGCTCGCCTCGAATACAGTTGAAGCACTGATATGTACGCAAGATTGGTTGCATCTAGTTTGGGGCGGTAGAAATTTCGATGCTAAAGAGTATGAAGAGGACAATGAAATTGAAAACGTGGGTCAGAATGCTTGAAGGAAGGAAAACTTTAAAAATTTCCATGAGCGGTTTTATAATTTTTGATATATTTTAACTCTTTTGAATTGATGTTGATGGTGATTATTAAGGATAAAATATGGTTTTGTGGTATGATATTGATAGTATATAGAGGTTTTTCATTTATGTCTTAGTAGTTAGTAATGTGGCATTAGCATATGAGACATTTAATTTGTATTTTTTAGCCAAAATTTTAATAATATAACATATGATGATATAAACAAGCTCGAGCTCGACTTGAGGTAAACTCGACTCGACTCAAGCCACTAGCTCGACTCGACAACTTTGGCAAACAAGCCAAGCTTTAATGTTGAGCTCGAGGCCGAGCTCGAACTCGAGTACCCCATGGACAAGCCAAGTTGAGCTTGGCCCACCTCGACTCGACTCGGTTCGATGCCCACCTCTAGGTGAGAGGGGTCTAGGACGAGCAAATGAGAGGGATGAGAAGAGAGAGAGAGAGAGAGAGAGAGAGAGAGAGAGAGAGAGAGAGAGAGAGAGAGAGAGAGAGAGAGAGAGAGAGAGAGAGAGGTGAGGGGCACCGAACGAGCAAGGCCAGTAAGGCGGGAGAGGGCGCTAGGGTCGGGTGGCTTTGTTTTGAAAAGGGAAATGAGATTTAGGGTTTTTACTTTTTAATATATATATATATATATATATATATATATATATATATATATATATATATATATTACCGAGTCGATCCGAGTCAAGTCGAGCTGGGGTCAGCTCGAACTCATTTTCGAGCTGTAAAAAATGGCCCAACTCGGATCGAACTCAGTTTCAAGTCAGACTGAGTCGAGCTTTTTTGGGCCGAGTCGAGAGAACTAACCGAGCTAGCTCGGTTCGTGTACACCCCTGCCTTTACGGCTCTAAAATCAAATTGCTACACTTTTATCATACTGAGTAAACTTAGTTGGGCCCACCGTGAATGTGTATGGGTTATCCACGCCGTACATCCATTTTTTCCAGCTAATTATAATGGTTGAGCCAAAAATTGAAGCATTCCTAGAGCTCAAGTGGACCACACCATAGGAAACAGTGGGAATAATGACTTCCACTGTTGAAACCATGGTAGGCCCCACAGTGATGTTTATTTGTCATCCAACGTGTTCATAAGATCACACATAAATGGATAAAAGGAAAACACAAATAGCATGTTGATCCAAAACTTCCGTGGTCCCCAAGAAATTTTTTACTTATAATTTCAATTCACACTGTTTCCTGCGGTGAGGTCCACTTGAGATTTGGATATACTTCATTTTTGGTTTGACCCCTCAAATTATATTTTTAAATGGATGGACGGCATGGATGAGAGACATACATCATGGATGGCCCACAGAGCACCAACTACTAGCCTTTGGCTTGTGGCAGGGTGATTGGCCAAAGCCATTTCCTCCAAAAGGGGGATGCTAGCTGCTGATCTAGACGGCCCTGCTGAACCTTTGGCGGGAAGTTGCAGCCCATGAAACTAGGTGGGGCAATGTTTGTGTGAAATCCACACGGTCCATCCTTTTTGTAAGCTCATTTTAAGACATGAACGAAAAATAATATAATCCAAGACTAAAGTAGCCCCACGAATATTTCAATAGTGGACGTTCAATCCTCACGTTTTTGGCCCACTTGAGTATTGGATCCGGTTCATTTTTAGTCCCATGTTTTAAAATGAGCTCACAAAACTGATGGATGGGTGGATTTTGCACAAACATCACGGTGGACCCCACTTAGGTTTTCAAGACTAAAACGTGTTGCCAGTGTTTTCGTAGAAAATATGCATCTTCTGGTGCTTGCACCGTTTAAAACGGACGCACGTTGCGTTGTGCTCGGGTAACGGTATTCCTACTCCCTATAATTAAAAAGATGCATCTAGCTATCCGTCCTTGAGTGAATTAAGAAGATGAGAAGTTTTGAACGGCAGAGTGTAAAGAGAAGTCAACATAAAAGTAGCAAGATATTTTTAGGTAGGTAGATTTGGCTCTTGTGATCAAGCTAAGATTTTGATCTGCCTCATCTATGGACAAAACATTAGAATAATGTATAAAAATGATTCGACAGTGTATAATCACCACTGTTTCCAAATAGTGTGGCCTACCTGATTTTTGAGTCACTAGCATAAATTGGTGTGGGCCATCTTGTGGACAGAGTGGATTTAGAACACGTATATCAGGGTAGACCTCACTTGTCTGTTTTTCACTCGTAAGAAGGTTCCGATAGTGGGTGTTTAATTACCACTGTTTTAAATGATGTGGCCTATTTTTTTTTATTTTTTTTTAAAAATCTGCCTGATATTTTTGGAGCATGGGCAACATGATGCTAGCCATCTGATGGATGGATTGGATATGTCATACACACATCAAAGTGGGGTTTCAATTTAGAACCCACCGGGTTGACTCACCTTTAAAACCCACACATCCGGGTAGGGTCCTTAATCTTGCTCGGGTGGTAGACTCTCAAGAGTTTCAACTCCCGGTCAAGGGTCCGAGTACTCATAGGTGGTGAAATTCCACTAGGGTACACTCAAATTGAGGGTATTGATTATGATGAAACCTTTGCCCCAATAGTTTGTCTTGAGTTAATCAGACTATTTATATCCATACCTTGTTTTAGATAATTCAAAATTTATCAAATGGATGTGAAGAGTGCCTTTTTAAATGGTAATCTGCACGAAGAAGTGTATGTTGAACAACCAATGGGTTTTGAAGACCCTAAGAACACTGATCATGTCTATTGCCTTAAAAAGGTCCTCTACGGCTTAAAACAAGCTCCCAGGCATGATATGAATAGTTGACTAAGTTTTTACTAAGTCATAATTTTCAAATGGGAAGTGTAGATAAGACTATTTTTGTTAAGAAACATAATGATCATATCTTAATAGTTCAGATCTATGTTGATGATATTATTTATGGATCTTCCTGTATTAACATGACTGTTGAGTTTGCAGATTTAATGAAATCTAAGTTCGAAATGAGCATGGTTGGGGAATTGAATTATTTTCTAAGATTGCAAGTAAAATAACAACTTGATGACATTTTTATTTCTCAAACCAAATATACTCTGAACTTAATCAAAAAATTCGGATTTGAAAATGGTAAGAATTTTGATACTCTTATTAGTACAACTTTAAGCCTCTCAAAGGACTCAGGTGGGCCTTAGGTACTGGAAAAGATTAGCATCTTAGAAAAAATTGCCTTCAGATTCTCTTTTAGCAGCGGACATGGGTAAGGGGACACCAAAACTCAACTCCATCCATAGCTATAAAGTGGGCCACACCATAGGAAGCAAACGGGAAGGGGATGCCAACCACAGGTTTGTTTGTGGGTCCTGGTTTGTTACTTTTGCATATTCCATCAGGGGGCCCACCTGACTTTTGAATCAGGACGGATTTTTGGATGTGCGGTGAGCATGAGAAGGATGCATATGATGGACAGAGTGGCACGATGTGCCACTGTTTTACGCACTGGAATACTATACAACGCCTAACATCCAAGTCTGTAGGCCCACCATGTTGTATATGTAAAATTCACTCCGTCTATCAGGTTATCTACGAGATATTAGGTCTTGACGCCGAAAAACAGAAAGACCCAAAACTTAGATGGGCCACACCACATGGAATAATGGGGATAGGACGCCAACCATAGGTTTGTGTATGGGACACCATCGTGTGTATATTTCATCAAGCCCTTTAATCAGGTGTAACTCATTATGTTGAAGTTAATATACAAAAATCAGTCTTATAAAATACTCAGGCGGGCCACACTGTGTGAACATATAAGTTTTACAACCAATTTATATTTTTTCCACCAGTATGGGCTATATAAGTTTCTAATCGAGTTTCTTTTATGCATTTATGGTCCATATAATGGTTATTACAGGATGAACAGAGAGAAGACACTGCTTTCGAAATCAATGGACGGCTATTTGTCTGATTCAACATGTGGGTGTGGCTATTCAATTACTAGACTGGTCCCATTTTAGTCCCAGGTTAGTTTAGATCATGTGGCCCACCTTTTTCGGCGGCAGGAAAGAAGACATTAGTGTAAGATTTGGGGGAGAGAGAGAGAGAGGAGAGGGAAAAATAAAAAAGCTATACAAAGTAAGAAACACAGAATCAGCAGATATATTATTGGGAAAGTAACGTGATTAGAGACTCAATGTCAATCACGCACGTCTGGTGAATAAGGATACGATTACGAATGACCACCTGGTGGGCTCCTCTGTAGAACAGTCCCGCTGCAAATCTCACAGATGAGACGGTCATAGCCGGTGGTCTGAAAATGGTGGACGCGGCATCGGTGGGCTCTTAATGTGGGGCCCATGGTGATGTATATATGTGTCTTATATCTACTCCGCCCATCCGTTTTGCTAGTTCATTTCAAGCATGAGCCCAAAATTCAGCAGATCTAAATCTCAGGTGGACCATACCACGGAAAAAGTGGTGATTGAATACTCACCGTTAAAAACTTCTTGGGAAAACGGGAATGTTTATTTGGCGTCGAACCTGTTGATAAGGTCCGACGGACTTAGATGAAGGGACCACACAAATATCAGCTTGATCCAAAACTTTTGTGGAACTCAAGAAGTTTTTAATGATCAATCACTACTGTTTCATGTGGTGTGGTCCACCTGAAATTTGGATGTACTCAATTTTTGGAATCATACCATAAAATGACCCGTAAAAACAGATGGACAGATTGGATATAATACATATACATCAAGGTGGGCCCCACAGTAAGAGATCCACCTAAGCAAATTTTAAAATGGTGGTGAAAGCAAACAAGAAAACAAAAGAAAATATTACAGACATACACCTACATTTGTATTATAATTACACTTATACAACTATTGAGCGGTGGGGCCCACCTGTATTTAATTGTATCCATTCAATACATAGATGGGTCCCACCATTTTGACTAATGAGAACCTAGAAGCACCGGACTGAATCTCTACCTTTTTATCCTTTTTTTTATTCCAACTTGCACTACAGGAGGAACTACATGGCGAGACTGAGGATACGTATAGTACCCTCAGTCCCTCGTCCTGTACAAGCGGGGACCATGCTTCTCTCATCATGACCGTTGGTCTGGTGGGCCAGTATGGCGATGCCCCAGAATATCTCATAATGTCATTTCTGTGTATGTTGCAGACTGCCTATCGAAAGCCACATTAGACGAAATAGAAGCGGATTGGCTGGTGTACCTCACACCAGATATATAGCTGCTGTATTGACATCAGCAAGTTCTGTGAGTCTGATAAGGAGGTATGTGTTATAGTCTTTCTTGATGAAATGCAAGTATAATAGGCTACTCACGTGACATCTTCTCATGAAACCAATTGTAGAAGATCATTTACCTCTTCTCAAGCATGTTTTATCTTTATTGAATGTTTGAAATATACTTCAATGGTGACATAGCTTTAATGGTTTCTTATATACTCATCTAAAAATTGTGTAAACGCCAGAACTCTTCCAAGATAGGATCGATTAATTTCTTGCATGCGTATTGACCTATTTCATCCATTTGCTTTTTGTTGAGCATTCATCAGTCATGACCTATTTCATCCATTTGGGTATTGACCTATTGTTGCTTCTCTTGATGCTCTGTTCACTAATAATATTTTATTTTAATTATTTTGAAGATTTTTCTACAGATTGGTGCTATTTTTTCAGGTCCCACCACATTATCGATGATGCACATTTCTTCTTCTTTTTATTCATTGTTATTGAACGATTTGGACATGCGTACTTTTTTTTTTTTGTGTTCCGGATAATTATAAATTTAATTTTAATTAAATTAAATTATTTTTATATTTCAATTAATGATGATGAATATTGATTAATACAGGTTATTTTGTTTAATTAAGATTGTTCAAACAAAAAAATTATTTAAAAAAATATTCGTATTAGGGATGACATTTTGTGATATGTAATGGCGACGTGTTAACTCATCACTAGTATTTTGTGACAAGTTATTAGGTCGTGACAAATAATTAACTCACTGGTGACGACTTGTTGCTTTTGTCACTAAATAGAATTTGTGACATCGTATTTGCAATGTAATTGGTAATGATCAATACTCGTCGCCATAAAGGCTTTTGCGACTACTTTATGATTTTTTTAGTAATAAGTGAACTCGTCGCAAAACGTCTTTATACACGATGAGTTTTATGTTTAGCGACGTTTTACGATATGTACTGGCGACGTGTAAATTTATCACAAATAAGTTATATTTAATAATAATTTATTAAGTCGTCACAAATAATTAGTATTTGCAGCAAAATTGGAGACAAGCAACACTCATCGCAAAAAAAACTTTTGCGACAAGTGTGAGGTTTTTAGCGACAACGAGGACTTGTCGCGATACGTCTTTATTCATAACGAGTTTCATATTTAGCGACGTTTTACGATATGCAATGGCGACATGTAAACTCGTCGCAAATAAGATATATTTAGCAACAATTTATTAAGTTGGTGACAAGCAACACTTGCCGCCAAAAAGTTTTTGTGACAAGTTTGAGTTTATTAGCGACGATGAGGACTCGATGCAAAATATCTTTATTCGTGACAAATCTCATATTTAGTGACGTTTTACGATATGCAATGGCGATGTGTCAACTTGTCGCTAATTAGTTATATTATGAGACAAGTTATTACGTCATCGCAAATAATTGAGTCATTGGCAACAAAAATGGCGACAAGCAACACTCGTCACAAAAAGTTTTTAGCGACGAGTTGACTTGTCGCAAAACGACTGAATTGTTGTAGTTGGGTAATGAATCCTCCAGTCACACCCCAAGTTACCTCTTGGAAATGAAACTCACAGTGCCGACCATCACAATAAAAACTGAGTCAATAAAAAGGGTTGGAATCAACTCATGTGAGTTGGGCCCCATTGAAACAAATTGAAAAACTATAACCTAGGGAATTAAATAAAAACTTTTGACTTCTAGGCTAGAATAACTTAGTGCCTGTTTGGATACATGAAAAGAAAAGGAATATATATATATATATATATATATATATATATATATATATATATATTGTTGGCATGAGTTGATGTAACATAGACCTTGGTTCCACTACGCCAAGGGAAGAAGATAGTCGGGTGCAGGTGGGTCTTCTCTGTTAAACACAAGGCAGATGGATCTATAGAATGATACAAGACGAGGCTAGTTGCAAAAGGATACACTCAGACATATGGTGTAGATCGCAGACATGCCCATCTCAGAGCCCACCACCTCAGAGCCCAGCTCCCAGATCGCAGACATGCCCACTCTCTTCTCACCCCGAGTCCTGGCGCCTCAGCCCAGCCAAATCAGCATTCTTGTCCAACCTGGAAGTTGAAGCTCAGATTTTCAAAACCTTGGAAAATAGACAAGAATTTCAGAAGGATCGACCATGGCCAGGAGACATCCTAATCGACAATGATCCATCCCTGGCCAATCTTATCTCAGATCAAGGTGATTCCTCTTCAGGTTATGACTCAGACCCATCAACAGAGCCCCCACACCCCCCAGTTCTTCCCCATAACTCTGGTGGGGACATGAATCTATGGGTAGACATTTCGAGATGTCTCCCTTCCCCCTCAGCCCCGCCCCTCCCTAAGCTAGGAGAACGTATTAGGGGCAAGATCATGCAACAGAAAAAAGCCTCCATCAGGCACAACTTTCGTCTAGCAGGCCTTCGGAAACGGGCAGCGGGAGTGGAATGGGACTCTGATGTCTAACGTCCTATCTTGGAACGTGCGTGGAACCAGCAATGCTCCGACCCAGAGACACCTCAGAAGGCTTGTCCGTACCAAAAGGGCTGGCATCCTCCTGCTTCAGGAACCAATGGTCAGGCCTAGCAGAAGACTTCAAACAGCTACCAGGTTGGGCTTCCAACACTCTATTAATGAAGACATTGCTGATGGGAAGATTTGAATCCTTTTCAATCCTCCTTATCAACTTCAAACAATTTCTACCACTAGCCAATGCATTTCTGTTAGAGCAGTTTCGGACGACAGTGGCCAAGCGATCACCATTTCGGTTGTATACGCAGATTGCAATAGACTGAATAGAAGACTCCTATGGGAGGAACTGATCACCCTCTCCTCCACCATTACCGGCCCCTGGCTGGTGACTGGAGACTTTAACGCTACTTTCAGCCAAGACGAGAGAGCGGGAAGTTCAACGGCAGATCTAACGAGTATGGATGAATTTCGTTCAGCTGTCAGCGATGCCGGCCTGATTGATGCAGGCTTCTCTGGCTCAAAATTCACCTGGTGTAACAATAGATCGGGTTTGAGCAGACGCTGGGCTAGACTCGACCGGATGCTCTTCAACTTAGATTGGCTGCAGGCTTACCCAAGATGCAAAGTGGAGCACTTAACTTGGGTATTCTCTGATCACTCTCCCATGCTCCTTTCCATGGAAGGCATGTCAGGTAACGGCCCTAAACCTTTCAGATTTCAAAACATGTGGTTGTATCACGAGGGATTTCACACTCTAGTTTCAGATTCATGGCAGCAGGATGCCCAGGGTAGCCCTATGATAAAACTTCTCCTAAAAATGAACAGACTCAAATCCACCCTGAAATTCTGGAACCACAGCGTTTTTGGGAACGTGTTTCAGAATATTAGGAATGCCGAAGATGCGGTTACTGCAGCAGAAGCGAGTCTCCTCCATTCCAGATCTGCTGCTGACAGATCTGCCCTCAATCAGGCCCTTGCCTCTCTCAAGAAAGCTTTGTTTCTTGAGGAGATCTTCTGGAAACAGCGATCTAGAATCGCTTGGCTGCAGGCCGGGGACCGCAACACTAAATTCTTTCACGCCTCAGTTTTGGACAGAAGGAGAAGGGCCACCATTCGGTCCATTCAATCTCAATCAGGCCCCCCCATCCAGTCAACCCAAGAGATCGGAGCAGCCGCGACCCTTTTCTTCTCGGACCTGTTTACAACCGATGCCTCCACCACTCCTCCCTCCATACTCGACAACATCCCTCCCCTCATATCACACAACACGAATACGATTCTTCTCTCTCCTCCCACCCGCGAGGAGGTCAAGGCAGCTGTTTTTTCCATTCCAGCCGATAGCGCCCCAGGCCCTGACGGATTCTCGGGAAGCTTCTTCTCTCACTGCTGGGATATTATCCATACCGATGTCCACAATGCGGCCATCGAATTGTTTCAGGGAGGGCAATACCCCAGAGCATTCCGGTGCACTTCCATCTTCCTTATCCCTAAAAAGAAGAACCCAGTATCCTTCTCAGATTTTCGACCCATTAGCCTCTGTAACTGCATCCAAAAAATCTTCTCAAAGATCCTTGCCACCAGACTCTCGAACATTCTCCCTGCTATTATCTCAGATGAGCAGAGTGCCTTTGTCAAGAATCGATCTATTGTCGATAGCATATCCTTAGCCTCTGAGATGGCCAGCGCCTTAGATCGAAAAACCCATGGAGGGAACATCATTCTTAAACTTGACATGGAGAAGGCTTACGACAGATTGGAATGGTCATTCATAGAGGCAGTCCTTGGCAAATTCGGCTTCCATCCTGAGTGGGTCAATATTGCCAAACAAAGTTGGGAAGGAAGTTGGTTCTCCATTCTCATCAACGGGGAATCTTTTGGCTTCTTCCAATCCTCTAGGGGGCTGCGTCAAGGGGACCCGCTCTCCCCTGCCATCTTCATCCTAGCGGCCGAAGTCCTATCTCGAGGACTTAAGGAACAATTCCACTCCAGAAAATGCCTCCCCTTCAGCATCCCTAGAGGGTGCCCTATTTTATCTCACCTGCTTTTCGCTGACGATACCATCATTTTTCTGAATGGCAGGTCCTCTTCGATCAGGTCTCTTCTCGCTTTCATTCTGTCCTATGAGCAGGCTTCAGGCCAGAAAGTCAATCCGATTAAAAGCTGCTTCATTCTAGGCAACAAAGCTTCCACCGCCAAATCTAGACAAATCGAGAGACTTTCGGGATTTCATCCAGGATCCCTTCCCTTCACTTACCTGGGAATCCCCCTCCACAAGGGCAGAATTCGATTTGCCCACATTCAGCCCATCCTTCAGAAAATCGAGCTGCGAATCGCAGGGTGGAAAGCCAAGCTCCTCAATCAGGCAGCAAAGCTAGTTCTTATCAAGCATGTCCTGGCCAGCATTTCCATGCATACCTTATCAGCGATCAACATCCCCAAGAAAGCCTGCGCCCACCTCGAAAAAATTCTAGCCTCCTTCTTCTGGGATTCAACTCAAGGAACTAGAAAACGCCATTGGGTCAAGTGGTCTGATTTATGCTTTCCTCTTGCAGAAGGGGGCCTTGGCATCCGCAGGGTTCAGGACACCATGAAAGCCCTGAGATGTAAAATGGCTTGGCGGCTTATCCGGGGAGACTCGCTTTGGGCCAGATTTTTCTCAGCGAAATATCTCCACAAATTCCTTATTTCGAACAGCCCAACCAGGATCTCTGGATCCACTCTCTGGAAAGACATCAGGAGCCATATGCAATTCACTATTCTCAACTCCAAATGGCTCGTTGGCAAGGGGGAAGTCTCCTTCTGGCTGCAAAATTGGACCGGCAATGGTCTCCTCTTCCGCGCAGCCTTCTATCGCTCCCCAGGCCCAAGACAGGCACATTCTCCTTGCAAATTTGTGGGACCCAGCAGGATCTTGGAACTTGTCTCAGGTGGCTGATCTTCTCCCCGCCTCAGCCATCCAATCTATTCGTGATAGTGGAGTATACATCACTAATAGAAGTGATAGGCTAGTCTGGAAGCTATCCACCAACGGGAAATTCACCACCAAATCAGCTTGGAACGCTCTCAGACTTCCAAGACACGAACAACAATGGGCCAAATGGATCTGGAACAAGATTATCCCTCCCAAAATTGCTATCCTGGTTTGGAAGATTATGAACAACGCAATACCAGTGGACACAGCCATTCAGCGGCTCGGCATCAGCCTTGCTTCTAAGTGCTGCTGTTGTTGTTTAACAGCTAACTTTTCGTCCTCTATCACCCCTGCAGCTCACCTGGAGTTAGCTCAGGCCGACCTTCAGAGATCCCCCCCTTTCAGCCTTCACCCTCTCCCTTCCATTGCCCCTCTCAGACCACCCAACCCCCCCAGCAACAATCAGCGGTCCTTCCTCCACCCCAGGCCTCCTCACTCTCAGCGGCAGATCCAGTCCCCTTCCCCAATGCAGAGCAACAATCAGCCCCCTCTTGTTCAGTCCCTCTCAATCTCCCCCGCCCACAACCAGCCTCAGACCCGGCTACATCCCCCTATTCTGACAATGTCTTCTTTACCTTTCCTCAGCAGGCCCAATAATCTCCAATCTCAGCCCTCTTCCTCCCCACAAGCAGCCTCTTTGGGTCCCCAGATTGAGGACGCCAATCACTTGTTCAGTCAGAGCGAGATGGCGAAGCAAATTTGGGACCATTTTACCCTTATATTCCGCGTCCCAATTATCCAAGATCAGCCCATTAAAGACCGAATTCTGCTCTGGTCTTCTTCAGCATCCTTCTCTTCCTACAAGAGGCTTATTCTTGGGCTGGCCTTCCCTATAATCATTTGGGAGATTTGGCTTGCCAGAAATGGATCAATTTTTGAAAACCGGCCAATCAATCCAGGACGCATCATCCACAAGATTAACAAATGGCTTTTGGACTTTGGAGCGCTTATACCGGGCCTCGATGCTATTGTTTGGGCCAATCTTGTGCACCAGGGTCTCACTGTCACAAGTGCCTCCCATTCGTGACCGCCGCTTCATGCTCATTAAATGGCTTAGGCCCCTAGCCCCGTGGCTAAAACTAAATGTCGATGGTTCTTCCCGTGGGAATCCGGGACCCAGTGGGTGGAGGGGAGTTTGTCGTGATTGTGATGGAAACCTCATTTTTGCTTTTCACTCCACTTACGTCAATCTCTCCAATATGCAAGCGGAAGCCCGCGCTATGGCTGATGGGTCTGACTTATTGCAGACTCATGGGCCTGTCATCCATAGAGGTAGAAACTGACTCCAAAGTTCTGTTCGAAGCGGTCTCTTCTCCAACTCTCTCATGCGGTTGGAAACTCTGGTACATCCTTCATTCCATTCATCATCTAGCAGAGCCACTCAATGTCCGATTCAAACACACCTATAGAGAAGGTAACTCTGTAGCCGATGGACTCGCCATTGTGGCCAGCAGCGGTGCTCCTGACAAGTTCTTCACTTCGCTGGTGGACCTTCCCATCAAAGTGCGAGGATCCCTGGTCCTAGACAAAGCTGGTGTGGGCTCGCTAAGAAGCAGCAATAGCAGAACGGGTATTGGTTAGGCTCCCTCTGCTTCGTCCCGTCCAGTCCTTTTCTGCTTCTCCCCGGCTTCCTGTTTCCTCCTCCTGAGCCCTCTCTCCAGCCCTTCTGATCCAGCCCTCTCCTGGGGAGCTCCCCTCTCCTCTTTCGTGCTTTCCCTGTATAGTTTGTTTATGATAGGTGGTCCCAGCTCTTTTTTGTAGGGCCCGCCCGAAATTCTGTAAATCTTCTTGTTTCTGTTATAAAATTTCTCTTTTTAAAAAAAAAAAAAAAAAAAAAAAAAAGACATATGGTGTAGATTATCAAAAAACCTTTTCACCGGTAGCTAAACTAAATACAGTCAGGGTTTTGTTATCTCTCGTAGCCAACCTGGATTGGCCATTGCAACAGCTTGATGTAAAGAATGCATTTCTTCATGGTGACCTTGAAGAGGAAGTCAACATCCTCAAAAACTGAAGTTGTGTGCAAATTGCAGCGTGCACTGTATGGACTGAAACAATCACCTCGAGCCTGGTTTGGGCGGTTCAGTCAAGCAATGAAGAAGTGTGACTTCTGTCAAAGTAATTCGGATCATACATTATTTCTGAAGCACCAACAGGGCAAGGTAACAGCTTTAATCGTATATGTCAATGATATGATCATCACAGGGGATAATACAGAGGAAATCACTAAGCTTCAGAAACAATTGGCAACCGAATTTAAGATGAAAAATTTGGGAGGACTTAAATATTTTCTGGGAATAGAGGTGGTTAGATTAAAGCAAGGTATATTTCTTTCCCAGCAAAAATATATATTGGATTTACTATGCGACGTTGGAATGTTGGATTGTAAGCCAGCAGACACTCCAATTGTTCAGAATCACAAGCTCGAAGAATATCCAAGCCAAATGGCAACAGACAAAGGAAGATACCAGAGGTTAGTTAGGAAACTTATTTACCTATCACATACCCGCCCTGATATTGCTTATGTAGTAAGTGTTGTAAGTCAATTTATGCACTAACCTAGTAAGGATCATATGGAAGTAGTGGTCCGGATTTTGCGATACTTAAAATCCTCCCTGAGAAAAGGGCTTATGTTTTTAAAAAATAACCATCTCAGAGTTAATGGTTATACAGACGCGGATTGGGCGGGGAACACTACAGACAGAAGATCCACCTCCGACTATTTCATGTTTGTTGGGGGGAATCTTGTTACATAGAGGAGTAAGAAGTAAAATGTGGTGGCATTATCAAGCGCAGAAGCAGAGTTTCGTGGAATGGCTAAAGGACTCTGTGAACTTCTATGGCTTAGAAGACTTCTAACGGCAATTGGATTTGCTCCTACGTCTGAGATGGATCTTTTTTGCGATAATAAGGCAGCTATCGCAATTGCTCACAATCCTATCCAGTATGATCGCACTAAACATGTGGAGATTGACAGACATTTTATTAAAGAAAATCTCGAAGCTAAAATAATTCAGTTTCCATTCGTGAAGTCTGAAGATCAACTGGCGGATATTCTTACAAAGGCCATATCAAGTAAAGAGTTTTACAACTCACTAGACAAGTTGCGCATTAAAGATTTGGATGCTTCCACTTGAGGGGGAGTGTTGGCGTGAGTTGTCAATTAAGAGATTGTAGGAAAAAAATCAAATTAAATATATTCTAGTCCTGAAAATCTGTATAGCGTAATCTGCATAGCTAAGAATAGCGTAGCAAATCTCTCTATAAATGTATACAATACCTTTGTAAATCAGGAATGAGAAATACACTGAAAAGTAATTGTGACATATATATATATATATATATATATATATATATATATAAAATATTTATTACTTTGATGAATTTTCAAGATTTCCTATGAGCATTTTATGATTCCCCTATCAAATGCCCTTATCCAAATTGGTGTACTCAGATTAGCTACTGACATGTTGAGTAGCGGGACTTGCTACTGAAATAACGTAATCAAGTTATGTGGGCCCCACCATGATGTATGTGTTGCATCCAACTGTCCATCCATTTGGATAAATCATCTGAGGACATGAGCCAAACAATGAGGTAGATCAAAAGCTGGAGTGGACCCACCACATAAAACTGTGGGGAGAATGAGGCTCACCATTAAAAACTTCCTAAGGTCCACCATGATGTTTACTTGAGATCCAACCTGTTCATAAGTCCCAGACATGAAAGAAGGGAAAATACAAATATTAGCTTGATCGAAAACTTTTGTGCTGTTACAACTTTTTAATGGTGGGTGTCCCTCACCACACTGTTTTCTATAGTGGGTCCACTTGAGCTTTTGATTTGACTCATTCTTTGGCTTATGCATGCCCTAAAATGATCTCTCCAAATGGATGGACGATGCAAAACACACATCATGGTGGGCCCCACAGAATTTGGTGATGTCACTTTAGTCGCCAGTCTGGCTACTCAACCTGTCAGCAACTAATCTACCTCCTCAATCGGTGGCTTACAACTTATAGCCAATGGTCTACATTTAGCCCAATCCAGTGATCAGGATCATCCTATAGGTCAACCTCCAATCTGCAGTGAGTCCTACCAGATGAACATCCCAGATCACGAAGTGATGTTCCCCGCAGGTTCCACCCTATTGTGCATGTTCTTTCTTAGAGTGAAATTTGCATTTTGGTCATTTTGTCATCAGTTATTTTAGTCATTCTTAGTCATACATCGCCTTTTTAAATCTGCACTCACGATTGTATCCTTAGAGAATCCAAGCGCAAGCCGAGCGTGGAAAACGCTGCACGTCGTTGTAGCAAATTTCTGAACGGGTGTGTATGGAACCGTCTACCAGGACGGGGCTTTGTGGGGCCCACCTATGAGACTGAATAATCTGCATCAATGGAAAACCTCCTGCCCCTGCCAGGACCAAATGGGGAGCGCGTTAGGTGAGAACCTGCCCTCACCCAAGATAGTTCGGTCCATACCGTGGGGCCCATCTTGATGTATCTATTATGTATCCATGCCGTCCATCCGTTTTTCCAGATCATTTCAGGGCATGATCCTAAAAATGAAGAATATCCAAATCTCAGATGAACCGTATTCTAGGAAACAGTGATGATCGAACAACCTACCATTATTGTTTCTGTAGTATTTATTTGTCATCCAATCCACTGATAAGGTCTAATAAGCCTTGATGAAGGTTAGAAAAATAAAATAAAATCTATCATCTTTACTCAAAACTTTTGAGGCCCATTAATAGTCGATCACCACTGTTTCTTATGGTATGGTGCACCTCATAATTGGATCTGCTTCTTTTTTGGAATTATGCACTATAATGATATGGAAAAAAGGATGGACCGTGTGGATATAGAATAGATACATCAAGGTGGGCCCCACAATAAGGGTCACACCATCTTTGAGGAGGCTGGGGTCTCACTTAATCTGCCCAACCAAGTGAGCTTCGTGGGCCCATCATAGAAGACTTTGAATAATCTACATCCATGGAAAATGGATACGGGTCGCGTCCTGGTTGCCAGGATGGAGTGGGCTCTGTGGGCCCACTGTACGAAACTTTGAATAATCTACATCCATGGAAAATGAAAGCTTCACGCCCTGCCAGAACTGATTGGACTTTGTGGGGTCCACGAGACTTTGAATAATCTCCCTCCATGGAAAATGGACACAGATTGCCTCCTGACCCAGCTAGGACGGAGGGGCAGACTATAGGCAGATTGCCTATTGACATAGCGATTCTTACTGGAAGGTGCTCGGTGGGTTCCTCCATGATGTATATATTTAATCTGCACTGTTCATCCATTTTGCCAGCTCATCTTAGGGCATAAGCCTAAAAATGAGGCAGATCAAAATGTTAGGTGGACAACAACATGGGAAACAGTGGTGATTGAATGCCCCACCATATGACTTCTGGGAGCCATAGAAGTTTTGGATCAAGCTGATATTTGTGTTTTCCATTTATTCAAGTCTTTGTTACTTTATCAACAGATTTGATGGCAAATTGACGCAGGGATGAACGTGATGAGGATAACTACCCCGAATCCACGGAGCTTCTCTGGACTTCTCACATAGACTTCTCGAATCCACGAGGAAAGAAAGCAGAAAATAGAAATAAATTCTAATAAATTCAAAACTGATTAATTAATTAATAAAAATGAGTTCACAACCCTTTAAATAGGGGTACCAAGCAATGGGAAAGAAATCAGAATCAAACTACAACTACAATTCTTAGAATTCGTGACTTACTATAAATAGTAAACTTACTATTTATAGACGGTTGTGATGTCTACTAGTGCGCAAGGTTTTTGGCCAAAAATAGTAAGTGTCCTATTTGGCTTCACCAAACCGTTCTCCTAATTATTGTAAGCTCTTTTCACATTGGGCGCAACTCCTAAAGCCCGACAGATGAAGAGTTATAATCAAACTAAAACTTACTATTTATAGTAAAATTGAAATTAAAACAGGGAAACGACCGTCGATCCAGGGGTTTTTCGCAATTCCAGGCATCGCAACCCAGCATAGCAGGGTTGGTTGGCTAAAGTAGCTCGTTCTATCCCAAAATCATATATTTTATGTCAGATAACTCATTCCGGATTGTGAGATACGCCCGATTTAAGGTCTGATGGTCTGGATCACTTCTGTCGTCGACCGGGCCTTTTCTGATCCATCTTGGCTATGTAACCGTTCGCGACCCGCTCTACATCACAAATAAATAATACATTGGACCTTTGGAAGTTTTAAATGGTGAGCGTTCAATCACTATTGTTGTTTTTCTGTGGTGTGGTCCACCTAAGATATACATCTACCTCATTTTTGGGCTCATGCTCTAAAATAATTATCCAAAATAAATGGATAGCATGGTTATAACACATACATCATTTTGGGGCCTATAGAGCAGGATCTTCATCTCCTGACGGAGGAGGGGCTCCGTGGGGACAACCTTACCTGACTTGGAAAAAATTGTTCATGGGAAATGTCCTCCACATCCAGGTTCACTAGATTTTGACTCAATTCCATGCGTGTAAGACCCGTATCCTAGTTCGTACTGTTCCGATGAATCCTCGATCCTTTCCATCGAAGTCCGGCAATCCGCGACTGATAATCGACGTTGCGCACGACCGTAAGTCGTATCCTTTAGATTCGAGTCGGTTCAATCCGAGACCTGTATCATTGCGTCGCACCGTCGCAGCGGTTCCAACGCTGCGACTCACGCACCAATCCGATACCCTGACCAGAAGATGTGAGTCGGCGTTTATTTTGAAGAAACACTACGCTTTCTCAATCCCAAGAGAATCTCTAAGCAATGTCAAATCAATCTCATCAATCAATCAATCACATCAATCAATCAATCACTTCAATGTCAATTATAAAGCAACCCATGCTTTCTGTCTCCAAAGTCAACTCTTTCTTACCCTCTCTCTTACACCACCTTACATGTCAAGTACCACATCCATCACTCACCTCACCCTTTCACCCATCACACCCATCCCTCATATCTCTTACAACTCTCTCTCTCTTTCTCATTTCTCGTCTCAACTCCCAACTACCAAGAGCATCACACGTCGAAGCCATTTTCAAGAGAGAAATGTGATTTTGGTGGCCCACTTTTCCATTCCAAAACCCATCATCCTAGTCATCCATTTCCCATCTCCACCATCAAAGAGGAGCACAAGGAGGGTGGCGTTCCAACGGACCGAGAAGATCAATGGTGGGTGCTTTGATAGGGTAGTTTTCATGCTTTCCTAGATGGGCCAAGTGAGGCCTACTGATCAATGGTATGGATCTCACTTGGGACCCTAAGATATGGCCAATGGCCCACTATGATCATCTTTTGATGTATGATGGAATGCAAGGGAGGGCCCATAGTGTTGGGGTCCCTCCATCACGTGTGTGCCCCACTTTTCTCTCTCTCTCTCTTTCTCTCTCTCTCTCTCTCTCTTTTTAGATTTTATGGTTGTGTGGCCCACTTGAATGGACCCCACCGTGAGATATGCATTTTTCCCAAGCCATCTATAAGTGGGGCCCACTCTATCTGTATTGTACCCACACCACTCTCCATGTGGTGGCCCACCTAAGTAGGCCCACCTCAATGTATGTATTGTGTCCAGACTGTCCAGCGTCCAAGGACGCTGGACGTTGGGTGAAAAACACAAATATTAGCTTGGTTTACAAGCTTTTTGGGTGGACCACGTGTGTAGGCCCCACCTTGATGTATGTATTCAATCTATGCCGTCTATCCTATCTACCAACTCATTTTAGGCGTTGAGCCAAAAAATGAGGTTGATCAGAGCATCTGGTGGGCCATACCTTAGCAATCAGTGATCTCCACCGTTTAAAGTCCTCCAGATTCTTTTTACACGTCGAAACAGGCCCAATATTGGGCTTGATGGAGTTGTTATGGGCCATGGAAACTAATGGCCGAGGTGGATTCGACTGAAGCGGGCCCCACACGTGAAAAACCTTAGAAAAAGGAATTTTCAAAAAAAAAAAAACAAACACAACAGCAGCATTGCTGCTGCTGCTGCTGTCAGACGCTGCGCGTCAGAGTGAAACGGGCAGGGATCCACGGGTCCCTTGCCGTGGGCCCCACCATGATGTATGTTATCATCCATGCCGTCCATGAGGTGGACCACCCCCTAAGGTGGGTCCCCTCCAAATTTCAGGCCTATCCAGATCTCAGGTGGCCCACAACACACGAAACAGCGGTGATTGAACTCTACCATTGAAACTCTTTTGGGCCCACGGAAGTTTTGAATCAATCTGATATTTGCTTTCCTATTCACCCAGGTCTGTGTGACCGTATCAACAGTTTGGATGTAAAATAAATGTTATGGTGGGCCCCACGTGGGAGGCCACAGTGATGTATGTGTCTTATCCCCACCGTCCAGGCGGACGGTGGGAGCCCACTGTAATGTATTTGTTGTATTCCACCATCCAGTGGACGGTGGAGCCCACGGTGGTTTGTGTTCATGCACACCATCCACTGCTGTGGACGGTGGGCCCCACCTGAAATTTGGCATGCGCCTGGAGCTTGGTCTGAACCCTCAATCAAGTGGGACACTCTGAATGGATGGGCTGGATTTGCAAAACCACATCTCTGTGGGCCCTCAAAATGGTTATGAATGTTTTAAACGGTGCACGGCCCTCTCCACTGCTGCATGTGGTGTGGCCTGCACAAGTCACGGATTGACTTGATTTTTGAGACCTAGGCTTAGGATGGAATGGTGCATCTGACTGATGGGTTAAATGTTTGACAAACATCAACGGTAGGTCCCACACTGCTGGACCTCATGGGAGCTGAACGTCAGCTCGAGCTCATTGTGCTTTTTTTTTCCATATATATATATATGTATATGTGTGTGTGTGTGTGTGTGTGTGTGTGTGTGTGTGTGTGTGTGTGTGTGTGTATGGGTACATGTATATGTATATGTATATGTATATGAATATGTACATGTATATGTATATATTATTTATATTATATGTATTATATATATCATTTATATATTATATTATGTAATATTACATTATGGCGGGCCTTGGGAATTTTAATGGTGGTTTGGCCCATTTGATCCATGTGATTAGGCCCACCTTAGTGCATATGTGAGGCCCATGTGATGGGGCCCATATTAATGTATTTGTGGCCATTGTTGAGGCCCACCTTGGTATATACATAAGGCCCTTGTGATTCGGCCCATTTGAGGTATTTAAAGGCTCATGGGTTATGGCCCATTGTAATGTACATAAGGCCCACTAATGCGGCCCACTTGATTTATATAAGGCGCATATGAGATGGCCTATTTGATGTATCTGAGGATTATGGGTCGAGGCCTAATAAGATGTATATTGGTCCATTGCAATGTGTGATTCCCTATGGTTTGTGTAATGATACTTTATGGCGGGTTATGCCTTGGGAACAATGTTGGTTTGACGTCCACATTGTAAAGATAATGTTGGTTAAATGTTCGCATTGTCACACTCGTTAAGGCCCACTGATAGGTCCATACTTGTATTCTGCAGTCCGTTTAGGCCCATCTTCACTTTGAGCAACCCTCATTGTCATGCCATAAGCATAGTACTGCCCCATGATTTATGATCATACGCATCATATGCATGCTTGAGATGAGGGGTGACTGATCATAGCATATGCCTTCGGGCAGACTGTTACGAGCTCCCTGATAGGCGGAGTTGCCCTGCATGAGCGCATGGTTTACGCAGGACTGTTGTATGACTGGTAGTGTGACTCATGCACTTGCATTGTGTGATTGTAGTTACTGAATACCCTAGCGACACCAGGGCCATAGCCTCGACAGACACATCGTTGGTGGCTGGATTAGATGCCGGAAATGTTTGGTTCTAGCATACGGGCGCCATAGATGTCCCTAGGTGAAAATCCCTAAACCCGATGGTACCAGAGGATGACTCCAACGTCGAGACCGAGTGGATACACGAGTGCGTGAGGGCCGTATACCAGTAGGCCGCGTCTCCCACTATGTCATGGTCAGTTGAAAAGGGGTGTGACCTTACCCACCTGAGTGAGGGGGCAATTTCTAGGTTGAGTTTGACCAGCTTGAGGAATCTGTCTGCTATCGACGAGGCGGGCCCGATATTGGCAGGTGGATAGTGAGGTCTCTTTCTCTCTTCCAGTTGTACGTCCCGGATAGGGGACGAAGTCGCGTAAAGTGTACTTAGACCACTGGTGATTATCTGGGGATGATAACTGCATTGACATGAGGATTGGCATGCTTGAGCTGCATCTTGCATCGCATGGTCTTGGTATGGCTGATTGCACTCATATCTTGTACTGCATAGCCTTGGTACGGCTGGTTGTATTTATGTACTCATCAGCACGATTCCGCATTACTCTGACCCTGCATTCTAAGCACGCTCATATTGTGTACACACTTACACCACCCTCTAAGCTTTCCATAAGCTTATGCACGATTGACGCTTGCAGGTGACGCCAGGACGCAGCCGTAGACTTGCCGCAGTTGGAGTGTGCAGCTGAGCTTCTGGAGTTTTTGTTATTTGCACTATCTTGTATTTCCTTTTATACACCTTGTACTCAAAGTTTTTTATCATAGTGGATTTTGTGGTGATGTTCTTGTGGTTATTGTTCGTGGGTTATGCTTATGGTTATACTCATTACGAATCAAATTGATTATTAGAAATCCTCCTTGTAGCATCCCAGGATCGGAACCTGGTATATGGGTACCGGGAGCGGAGAATGGGGTACTACGGAGGCTGTCGGCGTCGGATTCGGCGATTGAGAATTTCGTGAGCCCGGTCTCTAAGTTTGGGGCATGACAAAAGTTGGTATCAGAGCATAACTTGGGAATAACCGAGAACAGCATCACATGTTTACTATGAGTTTAAGGCGATTAGGTTCCGAGTGCGAAACCTTCCAATTAACTTTCCTAACATACGATTCTCGAGGTTGATCAGCGTCCTTATCCCTCCTATAGGACATGCCGCGCAGGAGACGATTGACTCCAGCTCCACCACCTGAGGCTCCCGCTCCACCACCCATGGCTCCAGCTTTACCACCCGTGCCTCTCGTTCCACCCCCAGAGATCCCTGCTCCCCTGCCTGAGGATGACGTTCCTCCACCTGATGCCAGTGCAGATCCGAGCCGTGCACAGTAGCGCCTCTCGATTCTGGCCAGATGTTACAGGTGTGATGTACACTTCGAGGCGGCGACGCCTTGATTGTTTCACCGAGCATGCAGAGCAGGAGCGCGCGAGTGCTCTTCTTCGCGAGTTCAGATGGCTTGAACCTCCACGTTTTCAGGGCGAGCCAGATCTGAATGCAGTAGAGAGATGGCACTCCGATGTTGAGAAGATCTTCGATACTATGTCATGCACGACCCATCATCGAGTTCGGTTAGTGATATTCCTTCTTCAGGGTGAGGCAGAGCGTTGGTGGACCTCCGTTACCTGTGTTACAGGACCTGATTACGTCTGGACATGGGATGACTTTATCGATAGATTCGAGGAGCAGTACTTCCCTGACCACATTCGACGTCAGAGAGCACTGGAGTTCGAGACTCTTGTGCAGGGGGACATGACCGTGGCGCAATACGCGGCCCATTTTGTGGCACTATCGAGGTTTGCGTCATATATGGTCGATGATGAGGGGTGAAAGGCTTGCCGTTTCGAGAACGGTTTATGTTACGGTCTCCGAGGCTGTGTTATTGGGCATGAGCTCCCGACTTTCCAGGCGGTAGTGCGGAGGGCTCAGATTTATGAGGCCGAGTGGGCCGTCGGACAGAGCGATCGAGATCAGAGGAGGGGTCAGAAGAGGCAGGTCCCCTCCAGTAGCTCCCAGCAGCACCGACGACTGCAGAGATACAGGAGCCACCCATCCGCCGGAGGACTAGTAGCACCGACGACACCCCCAGCGGCACCACCTCAGAGACAGCGTCCTGACACTTGCTATGGATGTGGTGGGATAGGATACCGTAGGTGGGAGTGTCCCTGACCTCGGCAGCGGCGGCGAGAGTACCGCATGACGGCACTTCGCAACAGCAGCGACAATAGATTCCACCACCGAGGCCTCCTCAACAAGAAGAATGGCCTCCAAGACCTCCCCCGGCGGCGAGGCCTCGAGGGGACTGCACCTCCCAGCGAGCACGGGCGAGATTTTATGCCGTTCAGCAGGATCCTCAGTCATCAGTAGCAGTCGTCGATGATTTGTGTGACTTATCCCCTACATCGTCTTGCTAGATTGCTCCTAAATGATACACCTTAGGAGTTAGAGCTTGAGATTCATGGGCGTTATCCCCATCTCTTAGATGTGTGATTATGATGATATGCTGCGTTTTGATTATATATGATGTTATGTTTCCTATCTCTCTTATGAGTTATACTTAGCTGTGATGGTGATGCAAATTTTGAGGATGAAATTTTTATTAGGTGGGGAGAGCTGTAAGACCTGTATCCTAGTTCGTACTGTTCCGATGAATCCTCGATCCTTTTCGTCGAAGTCCGGCAATCTGCGACTAATAATCGATGTTGCGCACGACCGTAAGTCGTATCCTTTATATTCGAGTCAGTTTAATCCGAGACCTGTATCATTGCGACCGCACCGTCGCCGCGGTTCCAACGCCGTGACTCACGCACCGATCCGATACCCTGACCAGAAGATGTGAGCTGGCGTTTATTTCGAAGAAACACTGCGCTTTCTCAATCCCAAGAGAATCTCTAAGCAATGTCAAATCAATCCCATCAATCAATCAATGACATCAATCAATCAATCACTTCAATGTCAAGTACAAAGCAGCCCATGCTTTCTCTCTCCAAAGTCAATGCTTTCTTACCCTCTCTCTTACACCACCTTACATGTCAAGTACCACATCCATCACTCACCTCACCCTTTCACCCATCACACCCATCCCTCATATCTCTTACAACTCTCTCTCTCTTTCTCATTTCTCGTCTCAACTCCCAACTACCAAGAGCATCACACGTCGAAGCCATTTTCAAGAGAGAAATGTGATTTTGGTGGCCCACTTTTCCATTCCAAAACCCATCATCCTAGTCATCCATTTCCCATCTCCACCATCAAAGAGGAGCACAAGGAGGGTGGCGTTCCAACGGACCGAGAAGATCAATGGTGGGTGCTTTGATAGGGTAGTTTTCATACTTTCCTAGATGGGCCAAGTGAGGCCTACCGATCAATGGTATGGATCTCACTTGGGACCCTAAGATATGGCCAATGGCCCACTATGATTATCTTTTGATGTATGATGGAATGCAAGGAAGGGCCCATAGTGTCGGGGTCCCTCCATCACGCGTGTGCCCCACTTCTCTCTCTCTCTCTCTTTAGATTTTATGGTTGTGTGGCCCACTTGGATGGACCCCACCATGAGATATGTATTTTTCCCAAGCCATCTATAAGTGGGGCCCACTCTATCTGTATTGTACCCATACCACCCTCCATGTGGTGGCCCACCTAAGCAGGCCCACCTCAATGTATGTGTTGTGTCCAGACTGTCCAATGTCCAGGGACGCTGGACGTTGGGTGAAAAACACAAATATTAGCTTGGTTTACAAGCTTTTTGGGTGGACCACGTGTGTAGGCCCCACCTCGATGTATGTATTCAATCTATGCCATCTATCCTATCTACCAACTCATTTTAAGCGTTGAGCCAAAAAATGAGGTTGATCGGAGCATTTGGTGGGCCATACCTTAGCAATCAGTGATCTCCACCGTTTAAAGTCCTCCAGATTCTTTTTACACGCCAAAACAGGCCCAATATTGGGCTTGATGGAGTTGTTATGGGCCATGGAAACTAATGGCCGAGGTGGATTCGACTGAAGTGGGCCCCACATGTGAAAAACCTTAGAAAAAGGAAATTAAAGGAAAAATAATAATAAACACAACAACAGCATTGCTGCTGCTGCTGTCAGACGCTACGCGTCAGCGTGAAACGGGCAGGGATCCACGGGTCCCCTGCCGTGGGCCCCACCATGATGTATGTTGTCATCCATGCCGTCCATGAGGTGGACCACCCCCTAAGGTGGGTCCCCTCCAAATTTCAGGCCTATCCAGATCTCAGGTGGCCCACACCACACGAAACAGCGGTGATTGAACTCTACCATTGAAACTCTTTTGGGCCCACGAAAGTTTTGAATCAATCTGATATTTGCTTTCCTATTCACCCATGTCTGTGTGACCGTATCAACAGTTTGGATGTAAAATAAATGTTATGGTGGGCCCCACGTGGGAGGCCACAGTGATGTATGTGTCTTATCTCCACCATCCAGGCGGACGGTGGGAGCCCATTGTAATGTATTTGTTGTATTCCACCGTCCAGCAGACGGTGGAGCCCACGGTGATGTTTGTGTTCATGCACACCGTCCACTGCTGTGGACGGTGGGCCCACCTGAAATTTGGCATGCGCCTGGAGCTTGGTCTGAACCCTCAATCAAGTGGGACACTCTGAATGGATGGGCTGGATTTGGAAAACCACATCTCTGTGGGCCCTCAAAATGGTTATGAATGTTTTAAACGGTGCACGGCCCTCTCCACTGCTGCATGTGGTGTGGCCTGCACAAGTCACGGATTGACTTGATTTTTGAGACCTAGGCTTAGGATGGAATGGTGCATCTAACTGATGGGTTAGATGTTTGACAAACATCAAAGGTAGGTCCCACACTGCTGGACCTTATGGGAGCTGAACGTCAGCTCGAGCTCATTGTGCTTTTTTTTTTTTTTTTCATATATATATGTGTGTGTGTATATATATGTATATATATGGGTATATGTATATGTATATATATATGAATATGTACATGTATATGTATATATTATTTATATTATATTGTATATATTATATGTATTATATATATCATTTATATATTATATTATGTAATATATACATTATGGCGGGCCTTGGGAATTTTAATGGTGGTTTGGCTCATTTGATCCATGTGATTAGGCTCACCTTAGTGCATATGTGAGGCCCATGTGATGGGGCCCATATTAATGTATTTGTGGCCATTGTTGAGGCCCACCTTGGTATATACATAAGGCCCTTGTGATTCGGCCCATTTGAGGTATTTAAAGGCCCATGGGTTATGGCCCATTGCAATGTACATAAGGCCCACTAATGCGGCCCACTTGATTTATATAAGGCCCATATGAGACGGCCCATTTGATTTATCTGAGGACTATGGGTCGAGGCCTAATGAGATGTATATTGGTCCATTGCAATGTGTGATTCCTTATGGTTTGTGTAATGGTACTTTATGGCGGGCTATGCCTTGGGAACAATGTTGGTTTGACGTCTACATTATAAGGATAATGTTAGTTGAATGTCCGCATTGTCACACTCCTTAAGGCCCACTGATAGGTCCATACTTGTACTCTGCAGTCCGTTTAGGCCCATCTTCACTTTGAGCAACCCCCATTATCATACCATAAGTATAGTACTACCCCATGATAGGTCCATACTTGTACTCTGCAGTCCGTTTAGGCCCATCTTCACTTTGAGCAACCCCCATTATCATACCATAAGTATAGTACTACCCCATGATTTATGATCATATGCATCATATGCATGCTTGAGATGAGGGGTGACTGATCATATCATATGCCTTCGGGCAGGTATTACGGCTCCCACGATAGCGAAGTTGCCACATGAGCGCATGGTTTACGCAGGGGCCCATTGCATGACCGGTAGTGTGACTCATGCACTTGCATTATGTGATTGTAGTTACTGAATGCCCTAGCGACACTAGGGCCATAGCCTCCACAGACACATCGTGGGTGGCTGGATTGGATGCCGAAAATGTTTGGTTCTAGCATACGGGCGCCATAGATGTCCCTGGGTGAAAATCCTTAAACCCGATGGTACCAGAGGATGACTCCAACGTCAAGACCGAGTGGATACATGAGCGCGCGAGGGCCGTATACCAGTAGGCCGCGTCTCTCACTGTGTCGTGGTCGGTTGGAAAGGGGTGTGACCTTACCCGCCTGAGTGAGGGGGCAATTTCTAGGTTGAGTTTGACCAGCTTAAGGAATCGGTCCGCTATCGACGAGCCAGGCCCGATATTGGCTGGCGGATAGTGAGGTCTCTTTCGCTCTTCCAGTCGTGCGTCCGAATAGGGACGGCAAGCTAGCGTAGAGTGTACTAGACCCCAGTGATTATCCAAACTGATAACTGCATTGACATGAGGATTGGCATGCTTGAGCTGCATCTTGCATCGCATGGTCTTGGTATGGCCGATTGCACTCATATCTTGTCTTTACAGCGTGCCTTAGTGCAGTGGTTGCATTTATGTACTCATCAGCACCATTCCGCATTACTCGACCTCGCATTCGAGCACGCTCATATTGCGCACACACTTACACCACCTCTAAGCTTTCCATAAGCTTATGCACGATTGATGTCGTGCAGTGATGACAGATCGCCTTGGCCAGTAGACTCGCGTCAGCCATGATTGGAGTGTGCGTAGAGCTTTGGAGTTTTTGTTATTTGCACTATCTTATATTTCCTTTTATACACCTTATACTCAAAGTTTTTGATCATAGTAGATTTTGTGGTGGTGTTCTTGTGGTTATTGTTCATGGGTTATACTTGTGGTTATGCTCATTACGAATCAAATTGATTATTAGAAATCCTCCTTGTAGCATTCTGGAATCGGAACCTAGTATATGGGTACCGGGAGCCGAGAATGGGGTACTACGGAGGCTGTCGGCGCTGGATTCGATGATCGGGAATTTTGTGAGCCCGGTCTCTGAGTTTGGGGCGTGACAATGCGGATTACCTGCAATTCAATTCCTGTCCAAAGCTAGGTGGCCCCCACCATGATGTTGCAGATCCAAAACTCAAGTAGGCCAAACGAAATGAAAAAGTATGATTGAACATCCACCCTTAAAGCATTCCCGGGCCGCAAAAGTTTCAGATGAGGCTAATATATATGTTTATTTTTATTTGAATGACCTTTTGAACATTTTGGATGGCATATAAATATAGAATTAAGTAGACTCTAGGAAGGTTTCAATGGTAGACATTTCCCTTTTCATTTTTTTTCCCCAACCTGTGGCTACTTAAGTTTTGGATTTCCCTTATTTTTGGACAAGTATTCTAACATGATCTGATAAAACAAATGGACAAAGTGGATCTCTCACTAACATCACCAATCGACTGCACTTGGCTTCCCACAGGCAATCAAAAGTAGATTGCATACTTGGTAATTGAGTATCCTTAACCCATGAGTAAGCTTTGTGGGGCCACATTGATTTATATATTTTATCAGCTAAAAAATAAATATATCCAAAGCGCCACACAAGTTTTGGATCAAGCTGATATTTGTGTTTTCCCTTTGATGACAAATAAATATCACTGTGGGTCGTAAAAAGGTCTTAACAGTACAACTAATTATTCTCACAACTTCTTATTGTGTGGTTCACTTGAACTTTGGATATGCTTTAATTTTGGCTCAACGCCTAAAATAATCTGGAAAAATGGACGGCCGTCTACAGCATGAATAAACCACATATATTCACAGTGTGATTAAACCCTAATGTGTAACTCATTATGCAATCTGCCTCGTTAGTTACTATTTTGCACGTTAAAATTTGGTGGTAGTTTACTAAAGCTATCCCAACCATCTAATTTCACACGGAGCAATCTCAAACCATCCAATTGATGGCTTCCAAATGAATGGCGCCTAAAGTAAAATTATAAGTGGTCCAAAATCAAATTATTACCACTATTAAATTGTACAGATCACCAAACCACATGCTTACTTGTCAACAAAATATTCTGCACACATAAATCACATGTGACAAATATTTTGCTTGTGTGATTATATATATATATATATATATATATATATATATATATATATATATATATATATATATATTAAAAGGATGCTTTCATTCCAAATAACAAAAGGATTTACAAAGATAACTCGTAGCATCCTGATTCGGGCTCTCCCAGACAAAAAGGAGAGGAAAGCCTATCGTAAGGAAAAGAAAAGAAAAAGAGAACTAGCACAGGGAGACCCCAGAATCTGGTCCCCCCCCTAACTATGCCAAGTCAACCTGTCAAGGAAAAGGAGGCCCTTGGCTATTGGCGGTAGGTCGGCATGGCCTAAAAACAGAGCGGACCTTTGACTTTCACTCCCCAATTTGGCCAAGGCATCTGCCGACCCGTTTCCTTCTCTAAAGATTTGAACAAACTTTACATTTCTGGCCATGGTGATGTTCTTGATTCTGTCGATCCAACACTTCCATTTCCAACCTGGAACAGAGTGACCCGATAGGAAGTTCACGACGAGAAGTGAGTCAGATTCTACTAGAATGTTGGAGTGCCCCATACAAAGACAATGCTTAACACATGTCATATTGTTGCATGCACATGTGCCATAAATGATTCACCTATTACCAATAAGATTAAACTCCTTACATATTCCACTATTTTATTTTATATGTTTGACAAAAAATGAATGACATACTACAACAGTTTGTGTGAGTAGTGGAACATGTGTTAGACAGTTCACGATACTTGCATTTAGAGGTGTACCCGAGTTTGGTTGATTCTTTTCTTCAGGGTGTCTATAGTCTTATTTTCCTTTTGGCGTTCCCTTTTTAGGCATTATGATAGGTGAGGCCCGATGTTTTTTATGGAGCCCACCTGAGAGTCTGGTCTGCTCATCTTCTGTTCATATTCAATGATATAGGGGCATGACCCCTCCTTTTGAAAAAAAAAAGAAGAAGAAGAAAAAAAAGAGGTGTACACGAGTCGAACCGAGTCGAGCTTGGCACAGCTTGACTTGGCTCAGCCACTTGCTGACCCTAACTTGAACTCGGCTAGGGTCGGTCCTTGAGCCTGACAAGCCAGCTCGGCTCAGTTCAGTCAGCAGCTCGGGCCAGTCTGAGCCAAGTTCAAGCTAAGATCAAGCCGAGTTTGCCTGTGGAGCATTTTCACAAACACATGGACTGCACCTTCAAAATCTCACTGTGTGTAAAACAACAGTAGTGGTTTTACAGGTATTTCAACAAACACCTTGTAAGTAACATAAAATTCAAGAAAAAAAGGGTATTTGTTTCATATACATACCTTCCTTGCCACCAGACATACTTCATTGAGTCATTTCATCAAACACTTGGTGAGCAACAACAATATCAAAGTAACCGAGTCACCAAACTGGTTCGATCTGAGTTCGATTCGAGTTAGGTTCGATCCAAATCGAGTCGAGCTCAGGCAAGCTTGAACTCGGTTCGAAATTTTTTCGAGTTCAAAAAATCAGCTCGACTCGGCTCGAACTCAGTTTTGAACCGAGTCGAATCGAGCTTTTTCGAGTTGAGTCGAGTCGAGTGAGCTAACTCTGCTCGTGTACAGTCCTACTTGCATTCAATTGGCCTTTTAGTTTTACACATTTGAACAGTAACGACACGTTTGGATACTACCTAATAAGTTATTTTTAACTAATGTTAAATAATTAAGTTACTTTTTTCACTTAAGTTAGTTTAATAAGCATTGCACCCTCTTCCTCGTGGAATAATTAATATGAATTCACGGAGCTCTCTAGACTCCTCACAGAGATTCCTCGAATCCACAAGGGATAAAAAATAGAAATAGTTTCTAATAAATTCAAAATAAATTAATTGATGAATAAAAATAAAATTGTAGTCCTTTAAATAATGAACTCAATCCTAGGACAAAGTTTTAGAATCAAACTCCCTAAAAACGCGACTTACAATAAATAATAAACTTATTATTTATAGACGGTTACTATTCCTTGTTTTAGTAAACTTGACTTCATGGTTTTTGGCCAAAAATAGTAAGTGTCCAATTTGGCTTAACCATATTATTTTCCTAATTTTTCTAAGCCCTTTTCATATTGGGCACGACTCTTACAACTCAAATGATCAAAAGTTATGATGAAACTAAAACTTATTATTTATAGTAAAAACGAAAAATAAAATGGACTTTTGACTGTTGATTTGATGGAATCTCGCAAATCCGGCGTGGGCAACCTAGCATAGCAGGGTTGATTGGCTAAAGTAGCTTCTCCTATCCCAAAATCACATACGCATGTTGAAAAACTCATTCCAGTTTGCGAGATAATACTGTTTTAAAGGTTCTAACAGTCCTAATCACTTCCACCTCCAATCGGGCCTTCACTGGTCCATCTTTTCCATGAAAGTGTCTATGACCTGCTCTACATCAGGGACTTATCTCAATGCCAGAGCTGCTCCATGAATTGAATGATTGAGAGAAGATTCTTCGAATTGCTGGAGCTTCCTTGCATGGGAATTGCTACGCCACACCATTGCTGGCACATTCCAACTACTCCAGAGTATCATCTAGCAATACATTTGGTCCCTGCACATTCCAGCAAGTTCTTGTCGACTTCACTTGGAAGAGTATCATCTAGCAGTATGTTTGGTCCCCGCACATTCCAGCAAGTTCTTGTCGACTTCACTTGGAAGAGTATCATCTAGCAGTATGTTTGGTCCCTGCACATTTATAGCACATGACAAGTCTCTCAACGATTCACCTTTGAGTTCCATACAGTGCTTTTGCATTTGGTATTTCCTGGCTCCTCAACCAATGGCTCTGCAGAAGGCTCTTTTGGCTCCTCTCTAGCTTCTACTTCAATGAGGTCATGCTTAAATCTATTCCACACAAGCAGAAACAATAAACTGTTTATTATGAACAGTTTCTCCCATAAAGAAATCCAGAAGCATAAAAATCTAATCTCAATCCCATAAAAAATAGCCCCATATCCGAACTCTCCCCCAACACATCAGCAAAACTAACTACGCAGCCAATAGAAAGAAGGCAGATGACAAACTACATTGCACTGTAACAGGGCAACTTAAAAAGAGAAGATACTTGACAGGATTGTGTAATGACAGATTCAGGTTTCCCTTTGGCCGGTGCAGAACAATCTAAGGAAAATTGAGAAGATCCATTACAATACATACTGAGTACACACTTCAGCCTAGATTCAAGACAAGTAAGAAAGCCGTGACTTGCAAGCAACTAAAATAAGAAAAGTCATCATACCTTGGTGAATTTCGAGGATATTGATAATTTTGGATACCGCTTGCTTAAAGCCGAGTAGTCCGTTTCAATGTCCACCAAACAGGATGGGTAAACCTGAAAATAGAGTGTAGTTCAATTATCCCACCTAATAAACTCCAAAGACACCGCGATTCCCATATAGAGCAAAAGCAAGAAGTAAACGAAGCAGATTGTTTGAATAAGCTCTAGATGGAAAAAAGGCCAAAAAAAAAAAAAACTATGAAATATTGTAGTTGTTTCCTGACTCTCAGTTGTTTGAAGTGTTCAATGGCTGTTGAGTGGGTACCATTGACAATTGAAAGGGTCGAGAATATTTTGTATTTAATATGAAGGCTATCAAAAGAACAAAAAAATTAATAATAATAAAATCTTTGGATCTGCATATGAATCTGTAAGCTATTGGGAATAATTACAAGATTAACTAGCTAAATTTTGAAAAGAATGGTGCAACAAGATTCACGTAGCTGATCCCCAATTAGTGGGGTAAAGCTTAGATGATGATGACTATCTAAAATTGAAAAAGAAGCAATATCTTCTCATTTTAAACTTTACTTAGAAATGAAGAGGTTTGACAAGGAAAAGAAAAACACGCATTTTGAATTCTGACACTGAACAACACGAGAAATCATGAGATACAGGCAGCATGATAGGAAAAGGTTACCTGTCTAGAAATGGCATGAGAATGTAGTCATGAACCACAAAATCTAAAGCCCATGGTACGATGACCAAGAATACCAAGAACTTCGCCTGGAACTTATGACAAACAACTAATAAGCCTCAACATCTTCTATTTCCTATGTCAACAGTAACATGTGTGTCTGAGAAAATATGTAACTAAACATATCAACTAATGGAATTAACTGTACTGCATTTAGATATTTCAAATGATGGAGCCTCATTATAAATGGTCACATAACATTCATAAGAAATTGAGGAAGTCTAAGGAGTTGGAAGTCTAGAATTGATGGCTAAACATGAAAAAGCAGAAGAAAAGAAAAAATAAAAATAAAAAGGAATCGAATTCATGAAGAGGGTGTTAAAAGTATTTCCAATGCACCTACCGAGCTAGATGAAGCATATTGAAAAACCCTGTCTTCATATATAAATTCATATATAAACTCATTATCTATAGATGAATAAGTGGATAAATTAAAATATACAAACGAATGCACCATCTTTAATACTCATCACAAACATAAAACTAATTCAGTGCAGCAAAAAGTACTCTGGTTGTCAAAATGAAGGATTGTTTTTCAATTTAAAGATGCAAGCTCTCCTTGTCAACTTGTTACCATTGAAGTAAGTTACACTTGTATAACTGTAGAAACTCGGCATACTCTGGCTGTCCTTCATCCATCATGTGCAACTGTAGAACTAACGATCGACATCTGGCAATCCCTACAAGGAAACCACAAGATCCACCATAGAAAAAATTCAAAATAAAATTAAATATAAAATTTAGAACTCCAACCAGATCCCCTAGGAAGGAAATCAGTTTTTTAAAACTTTCAACTGTATGTCAGAATCAGTTTCATCAAGAAGCCTGCGTAACAATGTTTTTTGCCTTCGTGACTCACGAGCCCAGATATTAACTGCTTCCCAGATGCAGTTGGCTTTTGCTTTGCAAAATGGCTCTTGAGAAACCAAATAAGCTTTGGAGGAATGCCTTCAAGTAATTAAAAAATAAAGATTGAACATGTATTATGAGAGAAGATCAGTGGCTCTCATGGCTCTATGAAATGCATGTTGATGCATGGACAAACTAATCAATGGATGCAGACCATTCATTAGTTCCAGCCCACACCTCATAGGCCAGCATGCAAATATTATACAAGTAGAATGATCCTATCCATCCACATTATGTCCTCTCTAAAACTTTCCTGTCTTCCAAGCCAAGGGTGTCTAAATGAAAATAATTCTTGAGAACCATGCTTAGGATAGAATTCACCTTGGTTTTAGCACTCAAAGCATCGATCTTCTGAAAAATAAGGGGGTTCTGCTTCTGATCTAAAAAAGGTATTTTTCTAGATTAGGCCTGAAAAAAAAAAAGGACAATGGAAGAAGAACAATATAGAATTATAGGTTGGGGTAGCTTTTGATACCATGATTTGAGTTGTTGTCACAATTTTACGGATTCATAAGAAAAAGTTGCGGAGCAAATCACTGGGGATTTGATTCCTCTCTAATAATCCATTTTCCAGTATCATCCAAAAACATTGGCAGGAGAACTTGGCGGATGGAAGTTCAAAAGCCATTAATGCACCACAATTGAACCACAGTTTGCAGCAAGACACAACTACCAATTCAAGCTCAGAACTAAATTTTTTAATGCAGCCTACTGATAGGTAGCGAATTATTTAAACTACCGCTGATATATTTTCATTCTTAGTGATCAAATTTCCAACCAAACAACTTCCCACAAAACAAATGTGATTAAGAAGTGTAAGATGCCAAATATATTTCTATATTATTTCAGAGGACATGAACGAGAAAAACCATGCAGACTAGTTCCGAGAGAGAGGAACCATTAGTTTACATTAGGGGGAAAAAAAAAAGAAGATAAAATAAGCACTAAACAGGTTCACAGTCGGAATAGCAAATGTGAATGTCAGACTTACAAAGTTTCCAACCCAGCAATTGTTCCAATTGAGGATGGAATAGGTCCATGGATGTTGTTTCCACTCAAGTTTCTATACAAATAGGCGAGGGACAAAAAAATTAGTAACCAGGTAGAGATTTTATTTTTTTTAATGCAAAGGGCAAAAAAACACTGAGCATTCCATCATATATTGAGGTAGGTGTAAGCAGATGAATGCATAGGATTATGCAACTATTTTATTAAGATTATATTACTTGGATATTGTAAAACTTAAGAGAGATAAAGATGCACATTCTTATTCAAGGCTCCAGATAAAAAGAAATGGGTGAATTTTGAAGAATATACATTCTCAGCAGATGACGTAGCCTGGATATGTCAGTTGGCAAGAAACCCTTCAAACCTTGATTGTCTAGACCTCAGCACATGCACAATAAAAATTATAGTAAATAACAGAATTTATTACAGATTTTCCATCAAGGGTCCATCATAGAGGCATAGTTAAAACTTTCAAGAAGTAACTGTTGAAAAAAATATTGATTTTTAAATATATTTTAATAATAAAATTAATATACATAATATATTATTTTGTTTGAAAAATACCGTTTGTGGGTTTTTTGGGAATAGTCCCACATGAGAAAGGGAAGAGAAAATTCTGTGGTTTAAATAATAATAGTGGAGTATTATAATATTTACCTACCTAGTCCATGGACTATGGACCTTGCGCACTGGAACACCCACGCGCGCGCTCGCGCTCACGCTTGGGCACGGTCTCGATCTTGGGCTCGGTCTCAGTGCGTGGGCATGTGAGGCAGTATGGCTGTAGAGGCGCTAGTGGCGCACTTTGCACTTTGCATGTGCGCAAAGGGTCGCTCCCTTCGCGAACCGGTGCGAGTCGCGATGCGACTAGTGGCTAAGGCAGATGGTTGGCTGGACAAAAATCTAAAGGACTGAAAGAAAGTCCCTCTGATTATATAGAGAGCTGGAAAATAGAGCTGTTGCAGCATATCTATAACAGCTGTGCAATTAGTGCAGGGTCCAGCTATAACTGCTGCATGGCTAGCCCAACAGCTAGAAAACGGCTAGTTGTTGTCTCACAACAACATCATGCAAAGAACTTAATGGCCCATGCACAATGCCGAAAACGGCCATAAAACGGCTAGTTTTCTCCAACAGCTAGAAAACGGTCATGGGATTTATTTCTCTGGACCATAACCCCCAGCCACCATAACCTATAAAAGGAGGACCTGGATGGGTTTCCAATCCATCTAAAAAACCCACTCCAAAGCAGACTCCATACGAACTGAGACAAACCTACTACTCCTCTTCTATACTCCAAGAGTTCCAAAGAAGACAAGAAGGGTTAAACCTTTACTAGAAGAACGGACCAACGGTGTGGTCTAGAATGGTTCAACTGAACCAAGGTCAAGTAATCTTGACCAAAGGTCAATGGTCTTAATCCAAAGAAACTTTTTCTCTTTCTTTTTCTTTCTTTTAGGATTTTTCTCTATGTTGTAATATTGCCAGAAATTGTGTAATTGAGTTCCAATAGGTGGGCCTTCGTGTTTGCTGAACGCAGACCCACACCAGGCTCGTCGTATCCTAGAAGATATTTGCCTGTAACCTATCGGCATACTCAATTTACTTGAGTAGGGGCAAATAACGCTTTAAGGACAGCGTTTTCAGGCGTGCTTCAGCCTGTCCTTATTTCTGATTATCATAATTTTTCGGTTTCCATATTATAAAGAAAATAAATTAATCTGTATAATTTCCAATAATCTTAAAGCGTTATTTTTATAATGGAAGCCGACAGTATTTCATCCATCAAGCTGATGAATCAGGACTTGATACGTCTTGATCGGTTCGATGGAACCAATTTTACGAGATGGTAAGACAAGCTGAAATTTCTCCTAACGGCATTGACGATCTACTATATATTAGATCCAAATCCGCAAGCGCTACCTGAAGCAACCGATGACGACACACCTGAACAGGTGGCAGCACGCACCAAACGAGCCGAAGACGAACTCTTGTGTCGAGGATACATTCTGAATGCTCTCTCCGACCATCTGTACAATCTGTACCAACAGACGTCATCAACAAAGGAGATCTAGGCCGCTCTGGAATTTAAATACAAGGCTAAAGAAGAAGGTACCAACAAGTTTCTCATCGCCAGGTATTTTGACTTCAACATGGTAGATAAAAAACCGCTGCTACCCCAAATCTAAGAATTACAGGTAATAGTAAACAAAATCAAAGCGATAAAGATAGATCTTCCTGAATCATTCCAAGTCAGGGCTATAATCGCCAAATTGTCACTGATGTGGAAAGACTATAGAAAGAAGTTGCTGCATAAAACTGAGGACTACACATTGGAACAAATCCAGAAACACCTCAGAATTGAGGAAGAATCTCGTAACCACGATAAAAAGAATGATAACGGGAATACCTCGTCCAAAGTACATGCAGTAGAGAACTCTAATAACAAACATCCCGAGAAGGACAATTCCCTGAAACCCAATAAAGGGAAATTCAAGAAAAACACCCAAAAGAAGAACGGAAAGTTCAAAGGCCCATGCCATGTCTGTGGGAAAACCGGGCACTATGCTCGAGTATGCCGATATCGCAAATCTAAACAAGAGGCAAGTGCAGTAGAAGAAGGCGATATTGTGGCCATGATCACTGAGGTGAATACCATCCAAGGCAAAGTTCCAGGTTGGTGGTATGATACTGCCGCTACAGTACATGTGTGTTACGACAAATCAGCCTTCAAAACCTATGAGGAATTGACCGATGGTCAAGAAGTCCAAATGGGTAATGAAGTCCGATCGAAGGTCGTCGGCAAAGGAACTGTCGAACTGATATTCACCTTTGGGAAGAAAGTGATTCTGACTAATGTACTGCATGTTCCAGACATGAGGCGAACTTAGTTTCTGGGGATCTTCTGGAAAAACCAAGTATAGGGGTGGTGTACGAGTCAGGAAAATTGATTCTGTCTAAAAATGGAAATTTTGTCGGAAAGGGATATGCTTGTAATAGGATGGTCAAGTTTTCTCTGAATGAAAGTAGCACTTCTGCGTATATGGTTGAATCCGCTGGACTGTGGCATGATAAACTAGCCCATATAGGATATAGTACATTGAAGTTCATGGCTAAGAATGGTTTAATCTCATACACAGATAATGAAACCGATAAATGTGAAGCGTGCATACGATCCAAAATGACAAAGAAACCTTTTCTAAGTGTTGAAAGATCGTCTCAAGTATTGGATCTTGTGCACAGTGATATCTGTGAGTTAAATGACATTCTTACTCGTGGAGGTAAAAGGTACTTCATAACCTTTATAGATGATTGCTCTAGATATGTGTATGTGTACCTATTAAAGAGCAAAGATGAAGCATTGAACATGTTTAAAGTATATAAAGCAGAAGTAGAGAATCAACTAAATAAGAATATAAAAATTCTCCGTAGCGATAGAGGAGGAGAATACTTCTCAAATGAATTCAATAACTTCTGTGAACAACATGGACTGATACATCAATGTACTGCTCCATACACACCTCAACAAAATGGAATAGCTGAAAGGAAGAATAGAACATTAGTAGAAATGGTCAACTCAATGCTGATAAGAGCAAAGTTGTCACTAAGTCTATGGGGTGAGGCACTGCTTGCAGCATGCCATATTCTAAATAGAATACCGTCTAAAAAATATAAAATATCTCCATATGAAACATGGAGAGGTAGAAAATCTAACCTAGGATATCTAAAAGTGTGGGGGTGTCTTGCATACTGCAGAACCCCTGATCCAAAAAGAACTAAGTTAGGACCAAGAGCTATTAAGTGCGCCTTCGTAGGGTATGCACAAAATAGTAAAGCTTATAGACTTCTAGACATAGAGTCTAATACAATAATAGAATCAAGAGACGTTGAGTTCTTTGAGAACTCACTATCCTTGGAGTCAAAGGATAATGAAATCCAAACTCCTAATAGAGAACCAGATAGCACAGCTCCACAGATAGTGGAAGCTCCTATTGAACCTCGTAGGAGTCAAAGAACAAGAATAGAGAAGAGTCTAGGAGATGACTACATAGACTCACAACGCATCATTTTCCATCTTGTAGAAGCAGATAGAGAAAATGTTATAAGACAAATACCTATAATGATGACTATAGAAGATGATCCTAAATCATATAAAGAAGCTATATCCTCTAGAGATGCAGCTTTTTGGAAAGAAGCTATAAACAATGAAATGGAATCCATAATGTCAAATCAAACATGGGAACTAATTAACTTATCTCCAGGTTCTAGACCCATAGGATGTAAGTGGGTATTTAGGAAGAAATATCACACTAATGGAACTATCCAAACTTTTAAAGCTCGACTAGTAGCTAATGGTTTTAGACAAAAAGAAGGGATAGATTATTTTGACACATACTCTCCTGTAGCTAGGATAATATCCATTAGGATATTATTTGCGCTAGCTTCCATACATCATCTTCACATCCACCAAATGGATGTAAAGACTGTTTTCCTGAATGGTGACCTCAATGAGGAGGTATACATGGAACAACCTGAAGGATTCGTTCTACCAGGAAATGAAAACAAAGTGTGTAGATTAGTAAAATCTTTATATGGATTAAAATAAGCACCAAAACAATGGCATGAGAAGTTTGATTCCAAAATACTATCTCATGGTTTCATGCATAATGTAGCTGACAAATGCATATATTCTAAAGTAGATGGTAGTTGTATCATTATTATTTGTCTATATGTTGATAACACGTTAATAATAAGTAATAAAATGGAAGGTGTGACTGAAACAAAGAGGTTTCTATCTTCGGTATTTAAAATGAAGGATCTTGGACAAGTTGATACCATCATAGGTATCAAAGTTAAAAAATGTATGTGGGGGTTATGCTTTGTGTCAATCTCATTATATTGAGAAGATACTAAACAAGTTTAACCATTTAAATATAAAAGAAGCAAAGACCCCATTTGATCCAAGTATCAAGTTAAAAGAAAATACTGGAAGAACTGTTGCACAATTAGAATATGCGAGTGCTATAGGGAGTCTTATGTATGTTATGCAATGCACTAGACCAGATATCGCATTTGTTGTGAGTAAACTTAGTAGGTTTACTAGTAATCCCAGTACTGAACACTGGAATGCAATTAGTAGTCCTTGGTTACTTAAAAGCAACCAAAGACTTAGGACTATTTTATTCAGAGTTTCTGGCCGTATTGGAAGGATATACAGATGCGAGCTGGATATCGAGTGCAGGGGACAACAAGTCTACTACAGGGTGGGTATTCACCCTAGGAGGTGCAGTTGTATCTTGGGGATCCAAGAAACAGACCTGCATAACGCACTCGACTATGAAGTCTGAATTCATAGCCCTGGGTGCAATAAGCAAAGAGGCTAAGTGGCTAAGGGATCTTCTATTAGAAATTCCTTTCTATGTAAAGCCTATATCGGCTATGTCATTACATTATGATAGTGAAGCCACATTAGCTAAATCCTATAGCAACACTTATAATGGTAAATCTAGACATATAAGTCTTCGACATGATTATGTCAGACAGTTGATTCGAGATGGAATCATTGCTATTTCCTATGTGAAATCAAACAACAACCTGGCAGATCCTTTCACTAAACCTCTACCGAGAGAGGTAGTAAAGGCTACATCTAGAGGGATGGGGTTGAAACTCTTCAACCAAAGTTCCGCCAGTGATGGTAACCCAACTTGAAGTTAGAAAATCTCTAAATTTGGGTTTAATGGGTAAAAACAAGTCACTGATATGTGAAAAGTTTTTCAGCACTAAATTATAAAACCTCATCCATAAAAGATAAGTGCTGAGCGTTACGAAAGAGGGTTGAGTCTGAGAACTCTTAATGAAATCCAGTTTATAGGACAAGTGTCTTATAGTAACGGAGACACTGAAAGGATTTCACCTATATGAACGTAGAGATGGTGCCGTCTCTCATGAGAGTTAGAAGTTTTCTGTCGGGATCGTTCATGAATTAGGATAAGCACATGGCCATTAAATGTGCTGAGCAAGATTGTGGGAACTCTAACAAACACATAGCGAATATGTGTGTGGTTTCTCCAACTTTGTTATCTAGGAATAACTGGTTCAAAGCTGCGGCTACCAGTCATTTCGACAGAGTTTTGAGATACTTACACTAAGAAAAGATTAAAATCGAAAGATATCTTTTTTTTATGCATATAAGCTGATTATTCCGGCAGATTTGTTTAACCGAAAAAAATATTTTAAAAAATCAAGTGGGGGATTGTTGAAAAAAATATTGATTTTTAAATATATTTTAATAATAAAATTAATATATATAATATATTATTTTGTTTGAAAAATACCATTTGTGGGTTTTCTAGGAATAATCCCACATGGGAAAGGGAAGAGAAAATTTTGTGGTTTAAATGATAATAGTGGAGTATTATAATATTTACCTACCTAGTCCGTGGACTATGGACCTTGCGTGTTCCATTGCGTAGCACTGGAACACCTGCGCGCACGCTCGGGCTCGGGCACGGGCTCGGTCTCGGTCTTGGTCTTGGTCTCGGGCTCGGGCTCGGTGCGAGGGCATGGGCATGTGAGGCAGTGTGGCTGTAGAGGCGCTAGTGGCGCACTTTGCACTTCGCACGTGCGCATCGTGTCGTAAAGGGTCGCTCCCTTCGCGAACTGGAGCGAGAATGTGCGAGTCACGGTGCGACTAGTGGCTAAGGCAGATAGTTGGCTGGACGAAAATCTAAATGACTGAAAGAGAGTCCCTCTGATTATATAGAGAGCTGGAAAATAGAGTCATTGCAGGCAGATCATCCAGTAATACTGTGCAATTAGTGCAGGGTCCAAATTTATAATCGCTGCATGGCTAGCCCAATGAAGCTAGAAAACGCTAGTCTTTGTCTCACAACAACAAGATGCAAAGAAATTAATGGCCCATGCACAACAGTCAGAAAATGGCCATAAAACGGCTAGTTTTCTCTAACAGCTAGAAAACGATCATGGGATTTATTTCCCTGGACCATAACCCCCAGCCACCATAACCTATAAAAGGAGGACCTGGATGGGTTTCCAATCCATCTAAAAAACCCACTCCAGCAGACCCATACGAACTAAGACAGCCTACTACTCCTCTTCTATTCTCCAGTAGTTCCAGCAAGACAGTAAGGGTTAAACCTTTACTAGAAGAATAGACCAACGGTGTGGTCTAGAACGGTTCAACTGAACCAGTGGCTGAAGTACTGACCAGTGCAGTGGTATTAATCCAAAGAAACTTTTTCTCTTTCTTTTTCTTTCTTTTGGGATTTTTCTCTATATTGTAATATTGCCAGAAATTGTGTAATTGAGTTCCAATAGGTGGGCCTTCGTGTTTGCTGAATGCAGACCCACACCAGGCTCGTCGTATCCTAGAAGCTATTTGCCTGTAACCTATCGGCATACTCAATTTACTTGAGTAGAGGCAAATAACGCTTTAAGGACAGCGTTTTTAGACGTGCTTCAGCCTGTCCTTATTTCTGATTATCGTAATTTTTCGGTTTCCATATTATAAAGAAAATAAATTAATTTGTATAATTTCCAACAGTAACTGTTCATTAGAAACCAGAAAATTATCTGAATTGTAACAACGAATGAGTAGAGAACACTGGAGAACTTCCTAGTAGTCGTTTGGTTGTATTTTGTGTTGCTTCTCCGATATGTTAAATGTGGTGCTTATTCCCTTGTACACGGTGCAGTGATGAGATTGTCACTCTTCTCCAGCCCTTCATGTGACTGTTATTTTTCTGATTTTTGGTTCTAATAAAATCTTAGTCACAATTTAGAAAGAGAAATACAGAACAGTGGAGAATCTGACAAAAGCTTGTCACATTACTTGCTTACATGAAAAGTTAATCAGTATTTACTTCTTGTCATAGATAGAGAAATTTTGTAAGAGGAGGTAGGGAAAGAAACTGTTATCCATTGGGGAAATGGATGGAAGGTTTGATACTATGTCAATCCATAGTAAAACATCAGAAATAGTGTTAACAATGCTGAGATGTCAGCATTCTAGGGCACTGTTACCAAGGAATGATATGTATACTGCATGGGCATGTCAATCAGTATTACCTAGATTTCTGCATACTATAATACCATATATAGATTTCAACATAGTCTAATACCATACAAAACGTGTTATAACTTTGAAGAAGACGACTACTAAATATACCCATATATAGAGTGACTCAACCTACAAAAAAAAACCTATTCTTTTCTTTTTTTTTTTTTAAAGGCAACAAACTGAAATTCATAAAACTAAAAGGAAAAGGGTTACAAAGAAAAGGAAAAAAAAAAGGAAACAGGAGAGAAAAGAGAGAAGCAAATCTGCTAAGAAAGCAGAAAGCCCCTAGCAGCCTAAAAAACTAAGATCAAAATTATATAAATCCTTGACATTTGTAACCCATTCGATCACCATCTTTTTAGCCCTGGATCCCACTACCTTAACAAAAGAAGAATTATCATTGAAACATCTTTCATTTCTTTCTTCCCAAACGGCCCACCAGATACCTAGAATAGCCATGCGCTAGATGATAGATTTGTCTTTCCTAAGCTTGAGACCATTCCAAGAAGACAGGAGATTGGCAGCCGAATTTGGAATGCACCAATTGACCGAAAAACACTGACAAAAATCTGCCCAGATTTGAGAAATGAAAGAACAATGGACCAGCAAGTGATTGACGGACTCTGCCTCGCGCATGCAACAGAGACAGATGTTAACAATCTGCATGCCTCTCTTAGATAGGTTGTCAATAGTAAGGATTCTATTGTGACCCGTTAGCCAGCCGAAACAAATGAACTTAGGAGGAACTGGGTACTTCCAGATGAACGGGGTAACGTCACGTGAAGGGGACGACGCAGGATAGATATAGGAGTAAAGAGATTTGATGGAAAAGGATCCTGATTTCTCTAACTTCCAAACGAGGCTGTTAGCTGCTATGAGGCATTGTCTTAGATATGCAGTCCTGAAGAGCCGTTAACTCCCTGAATTCGCTGTCATTGAGATTTCTGGAACATCTAATATCCCAAACAATTTGAGCAGGCGTGAGAGAGAAGCATCTATTGATGAGGATATCTTTATTGGGAGAAAGCCAATAGATTTGAGGAAATTGAAATTTAAGAGGTTCTTCCCCTACCCATAGGTCTTCCCAGAACCGAATAGAAGAGTCGTTGCCCAAAACATAGCTGCTATTCTCGATCACTAGATTCTTAGCTGTAACTGTAAGAATACCTTTCCAGATATTAGAGGCCTTATAGTACGAAGAATCTTTAGGACACCATCCACCTTGGGAAGAGCCATACTTGCCTTTGATAATCAAGGCCCAAAGGGCCTCCTTTTCAGAGCCTAGTCTCCAAGACCATTTACCTAACAGTGCCATGTTCATGACTTTCAAATTTTTAACATTGGCACCACCTTCCCTGAACAATTTACATACTTCTTTCCATTCTAGCAGATGAATTTTCCTCTGGTTTTCCTTACCAAACCACAAGAAATCTCTTCTAACTTTGTCGATGGACTTTAAAACCGGGCCTGGGCATCTGAACAGCGACATGAAGTTTAGGAGAAAGCTGCTTTAATAGGAGTAAGGCGACTTCCCATAGATAAGTATCGGCATTTCCAAGTGGCCAAATACTTTTGGAACTTGCTGATGACCTTATCCCGCATGGATTTCGGCGGGGGTCCCACAGAGATGGGGAGACCGACAAAAGAAGTTGGAAATATGGCATCCAAGCGTGGCTGCAAAAGACTAGAGAGTCTGAGAAGGAACATTAATTCCAAGCATCTTCAATTTACTCATATTAATCCTGAGGCCAGAGACCGCTTCAAAACAGCGCAGGGCAGTGTGGAGATTCTCGATGCATTCTGCTGAGGAGTCAGAGAAAATAAGGGTGTCGTCAGCGAACTGGATATGAGTTAGGGGATCAGACAGCCTAGGCATCACAATACCATGAAGGGATCCTTGATCCTACCCTTTGATTAGCATTTTAAAAAGCGCCTCGCCGATGATAAGAAAGAGAAGAGGGGACAGGGGATCCCCCAGCCGCAGCCCTCTCGAGCTTTTAAAAAAGCCTCTAGGGGATCTATTGAGAATAATGGAGAAGTGAGCCGAACCGATGCAAGCAGCAATCCGCCTTCTCCACTTGGCCACAAAACCCATACGAGTAAGCATATAGAGAAAAAATCTCAATCAATGTGATCATATGCCTTGGCCACATCCAACTTGCAAAAAATACCTTTCGACTTAAACCTGTGGTAGGAATGGAGGACTTCATTTGCGATAAGAGCTCCGTCCGTGATCTGTCTTCCATTGATGAAGGCATTCTGATTAGGTGAGATGAGATTCCCTATAACTTTCGATAGCCGAGAGGATAAAATTTTAGCGAGGATTTTGTAGGGACTCCCTATCAGGCTTATAGGTCTGAATTCAGAGAAAGAGCTGGCCCCGACCACCTTTGAAATAAGGGAAATGAATGAAGCTCCGAGCCCTTTCGATAATCTACCTCTACTGTGAAATTCCTTGATGAAGAGAAGGACGTCTTGAAGAACAGACTCCCAAAAGGTCTGATAAAAGCTGATCGGAAATCCATCTGGCCCTGGGGACTTGTCCCCTCCCAGAGCGTCAATTGCATCCTTGACCTCATCTTCAAAGAATTAGGAATCCAGAAACTCAGCATTAGCTACCTCCAATTTGCTGAAGGAGATGTTGTCGAGGCATGGTTTGGTCCAGTTTCCAGATGACAGAAGGTCTTTGAAATGGTTAATGGCGAGGTCTTCGATCGCCTTTTTGTCCTCAATTCTGTTTTCGTTATCGAATATGCTGAGAATGGCCTTAGATCGGGCATGCATATTGGCCATGTTATGGAAGAATTTAGTATTTTTGTCGCCCTCCGCAATCCATCTGACTCTGGATTTGATCCTCCAGGAGGCTTGTTCTTCAAGAACTCTGTTCGAAAGGGCCTGGATAATGCTAATGCGCCTGGAAAGAGAGTCAGACAGCATCGGATTAGCTTCAGACTCCAAATCAATACACTGGAGTTCCGATAGAAGGGCTTCGACTTCGACCTCTCTTCTGAACTTCCTGCTGACGCCATTCCTTTAGTTTGATTTTGAGAAGTCTAAGTTTGCAAAGAAGCTTATGCCCTGCAAAACCCTCCACCTGGAAGCTTGACCACCAATCGATTATCTTTTGCTGGAGACCATCAGTCTGGAGCCAAGAAGAGTTGAACCTGAAAGGTTTCAGGCCGCAGTTGTCTTCCTCCACAGACAGAAAGATCGGGCAATGATCTGAAGACCCACATATTAATTCATTTTATTGTACACTAAAATCTTCCATACTTCATTTATGTCGTAATATCCTTAAAAATATGTCTGTTGGCATGACAAGATGACATATTGCTCAACAAAATCCTATCAGGTTGCAAAGATATCAAGTATTTCTCTCTTTTTTTGCTCATTTTGTTCTGAGAGAGACAGAGATGACAACAAAATTTTATAAATAGAAGGCACCAATACGCAAAAAAAACTATACCAAAAAAAAAAAAAAAAAAGAGCATGAAGCCTAATAAAAAAAAAATAAAATTTAAGCCCCTTGCTCTCATCATCACCCACCCCAAAGAGTGACTCGAATTTTTGAAACATCTCCCATTTCTTTCTTCCCAAATACCCACCATATGCCTTTCATTTCTTTTGCAAGCTCCGAACCATGCCAACCCAAAAAATAGAATCCAACAGAGCTCATATAGGCCCAAGAGATATTGATATCAAGTAAATAATACTCACTAAGATATCAAATATAATTGTCAAAAATCAAACTAGGCCACTTGATCAATCTATGTCTTGTAAATCATCAATATTTCACTTGGAAATTCCAATTTAGCAATTAAGAGGTAACAAATTTTGTCAACACATAATATCATGTGTTAGATAAAGAAGTAGGGCATAACATTATACGAATATACACAAAAGGATAAGAGAATATAGAAGGCAATGAAATTATTTAGTTATGCTTCTACCATGGCAAAACTATAACTATATATATATATATATATATATATATATATATATATATATATATAGTGTTTTTTTTCTGAGCTACTAAATTCATAGAAAGGGTAGGAAGATTACAGCCCATCAATGACCCAGGTGCCACTGTTTTTGTTAAATTGGCAGTCCACTCCGCTCCACGGATGTTGTTGGGGAATACATGGATCCTCATTCCACCCAAAACGAAAAGGAAGTCCCAAGGCATTCTTCACACTTTGCAAAGTCCTCCATTTGCAAATATTAAGGGCCATGTCCCTCAAGTAAACAAAATTTGAAATATATATATATATATATATATATATATATATATATATATATATATATATATATATATATATATATATATATATATAAAGACATCAAATCAGCTTGTTTATTAATGCATCTCTAAATAATCTTCTATATCCAACATTCTAATTCTAGCATCAAAAGTTCGAAAACACATCAAATCTACTAGTTTCTAGAGCATTTGAAGACAAAGACTTACATCTCGAGAGCTCGGAAAATGCAGCAATTCGTGGATTTTTGAGCAATTCAAGTGAAATCTAAGACATCCCAAGTTCTAATTACGACATTGGAGGGGCCGAGAAAATTCATCAAATCTACTGGTTCTCATACATTTCAAGCGACCTCTTCCACATCTGCAGCTCTACTTCGACATTGAAAACTCAAAAATGCACCAATCGCTTGTTTCTAGGTAATTCCAATGTCGAAAGCTTGAAACCGAATGAAATCTGTTAGTTATCAGATCATGTCGAGTCAAATCTCGAACACCTGAAGTTCAACTACCGACATTGAAAACTCACAGAAAATATAAAATCTGCGGGTTTTCAGAGCATTTCAAGTGAAACGTACCACATCTAAAGTTTAAATACCAACATTGAAAGAAAATGTATAGAATCTGATGGTTTCGACACCAACAATGGGAAAAAAAAAAAAAAAAGTAGTCTGTCGGTTTTTGAAGCATTTCAAGTGAAATTTTCAATACCCGAAGTTCTAATCACAACATAAAACACTCAGAAAATGCACAAAAACTACGGGTTTTCAGAACACTTCAAGCAGTAGCTACTACAGCTGAAGTTCGAATTCCGATTCTGAAAGCTCAGAATAACACAGAAAAATGCCCCAAATCTAGATATCTTCACTAGCATTCCTACAAAATACATGGTCGTAGCAAGACAAATGAAGAACAGAGGAACATACCTTTAAAAGAAGCAACGAGAGATTTGAAATCTGCAAGCATTTCCTTCAAAGAACTGCATAAGGATGCTGCAGGTCCGCCATTAAAGCCGTAGAGAGCTTCGCTACACAGAAACTCCTTGAATCTCTAAGTTTCTCTCACAAATCCCAATTTCAAACCTCTGGATTCTCCATTTCGGCAAAACCAACGCAAAAGGAGCTCAAAATCTGCAGATTTCTCCCAAAATCCCCTGTAACTCTTCTCGTAATCGAACGACAGAGCTTTCGCTCAACCACTGGAGCTCGATTCAGCTGAAATCAAACCAGAGAGCTCGGAATAGTGAGATTTACATCAAGAATCCATATCGGTTGATGGGTTAGGGTTTGGAGTAGAAAGTAGAACAGACATGGTACTCTGCTTGTGATGGTGGTGCGGCAAGCGACTGCGAAAGTTTGGAGAAGAGGAGAGTTAGGGTTTGGAGATAGCAACGATCAGGGGTTTGGAGAAGAAGAGGGCTAGGGTTTGGAAAAGGAGGTCTTTTGATGTAAGAAGTTAAAAAAGGGGGAAAACAACTTTTTATTACGAGAGAGAGGGCGTGAGCATTTATTTCGCCGGCCGTGGTTTCCCACGTCATGGGCTGCCGGTAAAAATGGGTCGGGAATTCCCACATTTCTTGTAGTGTCCCTATGAACGCTTAGCCGAAGGTGCCAAAACACACATGCTTCTGGATTGAACACACCACACTTGGGATGAATTTCAACTCCCTACCGGACTTTCGGCCAGAACGATCATCACCAGCCGTGACCCCAAGAAAGAATTGCTAAACAACAAGCACCAATAGAGAAAATAGGGAAAAGAGCAGCTAAGCGACAAGGAGGTTGCTGCTGCAGCCAGAGTGTAGACTGCATCACAACTCTGGCCTGCTTATAGGGGTGAAAGCCAACAAAACTCATCCATCGCTGGAGCTGCTACAACTACACATTGTTGGTTAATTTGGACCTGGCATCACTGAAACTGCTTTCAAAATTGCCGAAAATTTTCCTCTTCATTTGGTTTTTTTTTTTTTTTTTTTCCCTGGAGAAATTGTCTGGGCAGTCCCGATGAAAAGGAGAAGGCCACACCTATCATATAAACAGGGACTACACAGAACTGGTTTACCCACATCAAGAACAAATACAAATACAATTATCCCAACCATGCTCATCTTATACTTAGAATAACCCCATGGGCAGAGCTCTCTAGCCTAGGAATTCAGACGGGCTGGCACTCAGATCCCTCCGGCGGCAAAGGAGCATTCTCATCAATGGACTGCTTCTTATCCTCAGCTTCTACTCATTTTCCCACATCCAATCACTACAAAAGATGTTATCAATCAAGGGCCATCCAGCAGCAACAACAACCACATCAGAGTGCCTATTCGAAGCTGACTCAACACACACACACACACACACACACACACACACACACACTAAAGTTGCACACTGTAAAATATGTATTCAAACTTCAAAAATAGTAAAGCTTTCATCTTCAATTGAGAGAGAATCACCGTGGGATATGTACTCAAGGTGTTCCTAACATTCTAATATTACTTCTTAGTTTAAAGTTTCAATGTTATGGACAACATCTTACAACACATGCAATACATGGACAATATGCCCAAGACACATCTCCTCACATTAATTAATTAAAATTCAAATATCATGTTACAATATGGAACCACTGTTTACAATATCATCAGTTGATTTGCATACATTATTTTCCATTTTTGGAATTGAAGAGTAGCAGCACAAGTGTTCCATTCCTGAAACAAAAGTGGGAATGATCAAGACAATCTAGCCAGACAAATATATCAATTCCCTTTAAGGGTCGTTTGGCAGAGTGGAATTCGAGGGATTTGTAAGAATTTGTTGGTTTTGGGTGTCGAATTCTGTTGGGGGCCTTGCACAAAACCTTAGGATCTAGCCCTCCAGAACAAACCAGAATTATGGATAAAGCAATGAAATAAATCAAAGCAACAATCACACACCACACAAGAGATTTTTACGTGGAAAACCCTCAAAGAGGTAAAAACCACGGGACCTCGTCCAGATCAACAATCCACTATGAAGTAGAACGTTTACAACCTTCTTCACTCACGCAGGAGTGGATAAACAATAAGAGAAATAGAGAAAACGGAGAGATCTAACCGATTACGAGGACATAGAAGCGCTGAGATGTAGATTGCAAAGTAGAGAACCTCTACGAGCGTAACCTCCCTTCTATAAGCTTCCTCTCTCTTTTCTCCCTCTCTCTCACCTTTGATAGCCCTAAACCCTTTAGCAAATCCCTTGCAAAGCTTTAGGAAACCCTCTTGCTATTTTGTGATACCTAGAAAAACCCTAGGCAACCCCTTTTATAGTTTTGGGAAACTCCTTTCCGCATCCCGCCATGCTTGAAAAGGACTCAATCCGATTTAGCTACAAAAATCGCGAAACAATCCACAGAACTAGGACTAGTCCTGGAAATTCCAGGACTGGTCCTAGCCTCCTACGACTGGTCGTAGCTCACCTAGGACTGGTCGTAGACCACCTACGACCGGTCGTGGGTCACCTACGACCGGTCGAAGACCTCCGAGAAAAACAACACGAACTCGCTGGACTTTGAGTCGTGCCAGGGCTCGAACCTACGACCGGTCGAGCACCTCCCACGACCGGTCGAGTGGGGCTCAGGACCGGTCGTAGACGGGGCAAAAAACCCCATCAAATCTCCCCCTTTTTGACCCGGGAGGGATCCACCTTCTTCATGCCAGCCAGGTTTCTACAAACCTCGAACTTGCCCTTGAGCAAAGCCTTGGTCATCATGTCTGACCCATTATCGTCCGTGTGGACCTTCTCAAGCTGTAACACCTTTTGTTCCAAAGTATCCCTGATCCAGTGATACCGAATCTCTATGTGCTTTGACTTGGAATGCTGACTTGGATTCTTGCTCAAGTGTATCGCACTCTGACTATCGCAATAGACCATGTGCTCCTCCTGCTTCAGGCTAAGTTCCTGTAGGAACCTCTTCATCCAAAGCATCTCTTTACATGCTTCGTGACTGCAATGTATTCGGCCTCTGTCGTCGACAATGCTACGACCTTCGTAGCTTGCTCGCCAAGAAACCGCTCCCCGCAAACGTGAACATGAACCCCGATGTAGACTTCCCGAATCTATGTCACCCGCCATATCTCGCATCCGTGTAGCCCTCTAACACAGTTTACCGTCACCATAGCATAGGCTCAACTCCGAATGAGCCTCTTAGATACCGTAGTATCCATTTCACCGCCGCCTAATGCTCTTTGCCAGGGATTGCAAGATACTGCCGACAACACCAACCGCATATGCTATGTCCGGGCGTGTACACACCATAAAGATACATCAAACTTCCTACACCGACGCGTAGGGTATCTTCTCGCATCTCTTCCACCTCTCGCCTTCGTCTTGGGACACCGTCCGTCGCTCAATCAAGTGACCATCTAGTGGAGTACCGACCGCCACAGCATTCATATTGAACCGCTCTAGGATTTTCTCAATATACCGCTCTTGTGACAAATGAGAGCTTCCTCCGCTTCGTCACGGGTTATCTCCATTCCTAGGATCTGTCCTAGCCAGTGCCCAAGTCTTTCATCGCAAAGACTTGCCCAACTCCCGTGTTTCACTGTCAATCTTCTTGATGTCTTTTCCCATGATGAGCATGTCATCAACGTATAATAGCGAACTAAGAAATCACCATCCGAGAACTTACGCATGAACACACAAGTGGTCCGACTCCGTTCTCATACCCATGCTGTAACATGAACGAATCGAACTTCTTGTACCATTGCCGTGGAGCTTGTTTCAGCCCATACAAGCTCTTCCTCAGCCTACACACCATATGCTCCTTGCCCTTAACTTCGAACCCCTCTGGTTGGTGCATGTAGATCTCTTCTTCCAGGTCACCATGGAGAAAGGCAGTTTTAACATCTAACTGCTCTATCTCCAGATCCATGCTAGCCGCCAACCCAAGCAACACCCGTATGGATGTCATCTTCACCACTGGTGAGAATATCTCCTCGAAGTCTATGCCTTTCCTCTGACCAAACCCTTTCACCACAAGTCTAGCCTTGAACCTCGTCTGTGAATTCTTCTGCTCAACCTTCTTTCTGAACACCCACTTGTTGCTCAGAGCTTTCTTGCCCTTAGGCAGTTTCACCATATCATAGGTGTGGTTCTTATGCAAGGATTCCATCTCCTCTTGCATAGCTTTCAACCACTCCTCCTTATGCTCGTCAGCTAGGGCCTCAGAATAATCTTCTGGCTCTCCCCCATCGGTTAGCATAATGTACTCATGCGGCGAGTACCTCTTGGACGGCTGTTTGTCCCTAGATGACCTCCTCACCCGTGGCTCAACAGTGGATCAAGGGGGCCGCTCCCCGGTCCATCTTCCGAAGGAACTCCCTCGTCCTCGCACCTTCTTTGTACTCCCCGTCATCGGGCACCACGGGAGGAGTAATTGATCCATGTCCTCTAGCTCACCCGAACTAGGCCGGTTCTTCTCTCGGCTTACCAATGTCTTCGATACACCGATCTTCAAAGAAAACCACATCTCTCGCTCCCGACGAGCTTCTTCTCGGTCGGATCCCATAACCCGTAACCGAATTTTTCATCACCGCACCCTAAGAACACACATTGCCCGATCTTCATATCGAGCTTGGACCTCTCGTCCTTTGGTACGTGAACGGATGTCCCGCATCCAAACACCCCCGAGATGACCGTACGATGGATCCCGTCCAGCCCACACCTTCTCGTACTTCTCCATTCAACGGGGCGATGGAGACTCATTTATCAAATACACCGCCGGCGCATTGCTTCTCCCCGTAACGTCTTGGGCAACTTCGCATGGGATAACATGCATCCGATTCTCTCAACAATGGTGCGATTCATTCGCTCGGCCTACACCATTATGTCAGGGTCTTGGGAACCGTCTCGTTCATGCCGTATACCTTGGGACTTGCAAGATTTGTGAAAGTCGCCAATGTATTCACCACCATTGTCAGTGCGGATGCACTTCAATGGTCTACCTGTCTCTCTCGACCATAGCATGAAACAACTTAAACACACCAAAGACCTCGTCCTTGGATTTCAAAGCATAAACCCAAACCCTCCTAGATGCATCATCTATAAAAGTAACAAAATACAATGCCCCACCCAAGGTTTTTGTCCTCATAGGACCACAAACATCAGAATAAACCAAATCTAATGCATGCACTTTATTAACATGAGAAGCAGTTTTAATGAATGAAACTCTATGCTGTTTCCCTGATAAACAATCAAGACAGGTTTTGAGAGGCATACCTGTCACGTCTGGAAGGAGTTGCTTCCTCGCTAGTAGCTGAAGCCCTTTTTCACTCATGTGGCCTAGACGCCTGTGCCACATGTCAATAGCCGAATCTTCCGCTGCGTTTAACCCACCCTTGCACATACTGACACTTGCCTTGTACAGGGTGCAACACTTCTTTCCTTTAGCCACGATCAACGAACCCTTGATGAGCTTCCATCGCCCACCAGCAAACCGGCTTTCATAGCCATCATCATCCAGCCTTCCCGTCGACATCAAGTTGAGGCGAAGGTCTGGGATATGCCTCACATCCCTGAGAACCAATGTGCAGCCCACATCGGTCTTCACACAAATATCACCGACTCCCACGATCTTTGATACGCCAGATTTCCCATCTTCACGGTCCCCATAGTCACCTCAGACTTGTAGCTTGTGAAGGAGTCCCTGTGTGGAGTCGCATGAAAAGAAGCTCCCGAATCTATCACCCAGTCGGTGCCCTGACTCGTAGCCGTGAGACATACATCGTGATCTGTAGAAAGAATAACTACCATGTCGCCATCTGAAGCGACCGCAGTGGAATCAGATTCTTCTTCCTTCCCTTTTCCTTTCTTGTCGTTTTTCTTACCACGACATTCATGCTCAGAGTGGCCCTTCTTGCCACAATTCCAAAGATTCAACCTCTTTTCGTTACTCGACTTGCCTCTTGATTTATCTCGGCCTTCCCGCCCTTCCCGTTCTTTCCTCTCCCCGTTCCTCGTGTCACAAGCGCCTCTTGTTGAGTAGACCCCTGAGACTTTCTCCTTGTCTCCTCATTGAAGAGACAACTGGATTACTGTTCCATGGATATCTTTCCGTCCGGCGCGGAGTTACTTAGAGACACCACCAATGTCTCCCAACCGTCGGAGCAATGAACTAAGCAATAGTAAAGCCCGCAATTCATCATCCAGACCATCTTCATAGAGGTGAGTTGGTTCACTATATTGCCGACCTCATTCATGTGCTCGGCCACGAACCACCATCCTTGAACTTGAGATTCACAAGTCGCCTTATCGAAATATCTTATTACCTACTGTCTTCCTCTCCTCTCATACAAACCCTTGTAATTTTAGCCATAGGCTTTCTACTGAGGTTTCCGTAGACACATGGTGGAACACAATCATCCAACCATTGTCTAATAAACCCCACCGCCTTTCTGGCCCATCTTCTTCCAATCATCATCGGTCATATCCTCGATTTTGGCTGATATGCCCGAGATTGGAGAATATAGGTCCTGCAATAAAGCAAGTCCTCCATCTTAGCCTTCCATATGGTCCAGGTTAGAACCATTGAGGCTGATCATCCTTGAGCCACCTTCCATAATTCAAACCGATCCTACCCGTTCAATGAACTTAGCTTTGATACCACTTTGTTGGGGGCCTTGCACAAAACCTTGGATCTAGCCTCCGTAACAAACCAGAATTATGGATAAAGCAATGAAATAAATCAAAGCAACAATCACACACCACACAAGAGATTTTTACGTGGAAAACCCTCAAAGAGGTAAAAACCACGGGACCTCGTCCGATCAACAATCCACTATGAAGTAGAACGTTTACAACCTTCTTCACTCACGCAGAGTGGATAAACAATAAGAGAAATAGAGAAAACGGAGAGATCTAACCGATTACGAGGACATAGAAGCGCCGAGATGTAGATTGCAAAGTAGAGAACCTCTACGAGCGTAACCTCCCTTCTATAAGCTTCTCTCTCTTTTCTCCTCTCTCACCTTTTTCGATAGCCCTAAACCCTTTAGCAAATCCTCGCAAAGCTTTAGAAACCCTCTTGCTATTTTGTGATACCTAGAAAAAACCCTAGGCAACCCCTTTTATAGTTTTGGGAAACTCCTTTCCGCATCCCGGCCATGAAAGGACTCAAATCCGCTTTAGCTTCAAGCGCAAAATCGCGAAACAATCACAGAACCTAGACTAGTCCCGAAATTCCAGATCGGTCCTAGCCTCCTACGACCGGGTCGTAGCTCACCTAGGACTGGTCGTAGACCACCTACGACCGGTCGTGGGTCACCTACGACCGGTCGAAGACCTCCGAGAAAAACAACACGAACTCGCTGGACTTTGAGTCGTGCCAGGGCTCGAACCTACGACCGGTCGAGCACCTCCCACGACCGGTCGAGCGGGGCTCAGGACCGGTCGTAGACGGGGCAAAAAACCCCATCAAATTCCACACTGCCAAATGACCAAATTGTTGAAACAAAATAATATGCTAAAGAATTACCATCGAAACAAATAGGAATGAATACACTCATCTTCTTAACAAAAAAGGCACGCTAGTGTCCAATCTCTAATGCTGATAGCGTGTGGCTATCAACACTATTTTCACATGTTGAATATGTTGAATTGCTAGAATGCCTTGTGAAGTTTCACCTAACAAGATCTCAATCTCTTCATGATTGTTGGGTTCCCAGGGATGTTCATGAGACCTTACCCCCTCCAGCTCCACTACCACTTCCTTCATTGTAGGTCGTTCTTCCCCCTTAAGTTTTAGGCATCTCTTAGCAAGCTGAGCAACTGCCATGAGCTCTTCTTCTCCCCCTTCATCTCGAACTCGGTCCTCTAAAATTTCAAATAGCCGATTCTCTTTCATTGATGATAGGAAGTACCTGGAAAGGCTTTTATATTCTTCAGATCTAGTGGAAGAAATGGGCCTCTCACACGTCAAGAGCTCCAAAAGAATCATGCCAAAGCCATATACATCGCTCTTTGCTGTTAATTGGCCTGTTTGATGATACCCTGGATCTAAGTATCCCCATGTCCCCATCACCAATGTCGTTACTTGAGTCTGATCCAGCTGAACCAATCTTGAAGCTCCAAAATCAGACACTTTCGCTGTGAAATTATTATCCAAAAGTACATTGGCGGACTTCACATCTCTATGAAAGATGGGTGCAGAAGCTATGGAGTGTAAATAGTAAAGTGCCCCTGCAGTTTCTGTAGCAATCCTTAGACGGTTTTCTAAGGAAAGTGATGATACATAGCCGTCGCCATGGATATGCTCGGAGAGGGTTCCATTGGAAATAAATTCAGACACCAGGATTGGAACTTCTTCTTCTAAACAGCAACCCAAGAGCTTAACAATATTTCTGTGGCTGATCTGCGACAAGATTTGGACCTCATTTATAAACTGCTCGATTTGGGTCTTATCCACTATTTTGGACTTTTTAACAGCAACCATCCTATTGTTACGTAAAATACCTTTGTAAACTGTACCAAAACCGCCCTGACCGACAATTTGGCTTTTGTCATAGTTATTGGTTGCCGTTTGTAACTCTTCTCTAGTAAAAATTTTGAATGTCTCAGCAAATGATTGACGCTTTTCTTCTAATAGAAAACCTCCATTTTGTTGAAAGAATTTTTCTTTTTGTTTGATGAGCCTTCTTTTCCTCCATGCCCAATACGACCAAAAACCACCAATGAATAAAAGCAAGAGACTTGCACCGATACCTACACCTGTACGGACACTCAAAGGTAAGTGAATTAGTAAGTTAATAGTAAGCAAACTTGATTAGAGCTATACATTAGGCGTGTTATAAGAAAATGCTCTTTTTAGAGCACTATGAGGGCATGTCTATGGTACGTCTTATTTGTGTAAGCCTGTCATTACAATCCAAATGATACATTAGGAAGATCGGCCCATTTGAGTTTTAGATGTTGTCTATTGTCCATTTTAAACTTTGTCAATTTGCATGAAAATAATCTTTGTATGGATCTAAATGTTGAAACTCACTCTTTTAAACACCGTTACACTTAACAAAAGATACACACAATTCATTAACTTCTTGCTCTGATCACATGGTATCAAAGCCTGGATATGATCCAAGCCATTGATTCCATCAATCTTGTTGTTGTTGCAATCCGTCTGTCATCGTCCATCACCCGCATTCTAACCGGCACCCACAATCCCTGTTTTTGTCCAGCACCAACTCTATCCAACCGACAACCACCATTTCTAATCGACACCACCTCAGTCCAACTAGCAGCACCCTATCCCCGATCAAACCATCTGACATCACCAACCTCGATCCCTACCCATCCCCAATTGGCAACACCATCCCCAACTCCGACCGGCACTATCAATCTTGTCCACGATCCGTACCACCATCGCCGATCGAACCCGTGCTTGATGACATCACACCAGTGCATTTACCATGCACTTTGCCTACGCCATCCACGATCTCCCTAGTTGTCCACCGGAACACCATTCGATAGAAACGCTTGCCCAAGATCCCTAGCTATCCACTACCGATCCCCCATCGTCATCGGCATCATCACTGACACCGTCAGTCGACCAAACCCCAAACCCCTAACACACCCTACCGCGGCCCCTACCCCATCCAAAACAGTGCCGAGTCTTCCGCCAATCTAACCCTAAGCTATCATCTGCCATAGCCTTCCCTGCTCTCGCCTTCATTTAGCCCCGCCTAGACTACTCAGCTCTTTGTGTGTTTGGATGCACTCATGTCGTTCTCTTAGCTACCCAGAAAAATTTATCTTCTAAAATGGTTCAATGTTGTTTTCCCGAGTACCAAAATAGTCAGAAAGGTTACCGGTGTTATTATCCAGAATCCAAGACGGGGTGTCTCGTAAAATATTATTTTTTGCGAACATCTTCCTTTTCATTCATTAAAAACTCTCTTTCCCTCCTTTAGGCGTGTGGATGTAAATGCGAGTGTGGAAGTAAATGCGAGTGTGGAAGTAAACAGGTGAAACTTGTGGTGAGAGTATGCGAGTGTGTGAGGATGTAAATGCGTGAGTGTGAGTGTGTGTAAAAAATAAAAAATAAAATAAATAAAAAATAAAAATTAGGCCAAAATATAGGTGGGTTTTCATTGTTAAATAAAAAAACCAAACAAACAAACAAATAAACTATAAAATGACACCTGGAAAATCATGAAATACTACTTTTAACTTGAGGATAACTCAACAGATTAAAAAAAGAAAAGAAAAGAAAAGGAAAGCTCAGAAACAGATTAAAAAATTGCAATGGAACTGAATAATCTACTATCTGGTTAGGTGGACCGATATAACTTCAAGCTGCGTTGATTTAACGAAGTTTCTAGTCCACCAATGAGTTCTTGAACTACTATGTAAGTTGGAATTGAGAGATTACCTAACATAACAGAGACTACTGGAAATTCATTTCTATCTTTAACGCAGAATTCGTTATCATGGCGGAGTCCATGGTAGCCCTTTCGACAAGAACAAGAATAACTTCCTGGCAGATTTATGCAATCATGTTGACAACGTTTCTTCACCTCATCCTTCTCACACTCGTTGATATCTACAAACCAGCCATCACAACCAACAACAACAAGTCAGTAATTAGGATCCTTGGATCAAAGTGACTCTTTGGATCTACTCTTTAGACTTTAAATTTTGAAGTACTACGGTTCGTCGACTTGTCCATATTCCAGCTCGTTTTCCGTCTGGGAACATGCCCCAGAAAGGAAACATCGTGCCTTGGCACCCTCCAGGGAGATGAGAGCAATTGCTATTACAGAGGTCCATTTCAGCCCTCTGTTATATCGGATCTCCCATGTCCCAGTCGAGGTACCATTGAACGGTTTCGCTTCTATTCCAAAATTGATACCGTTTAGATCTGATGCATAGAAATTGAATACCTTTTCATCCATGAGATGGGCCATCAAGGAAGGGCACCACATGATGGATGATCCTTACCTCATAAGATTGGATTGGACCCAAGTTACAGTAAAGATTGATGATGGGACTTTGCATTTGATAATAATAGTCTTAGAAAGGATTATATATCATACCTTGGCACCCTCCACTGAGATAAGGATTTCCTTGGTAACCTTCAGAGCAATTGCACCGGTAACCCAGACCATTAGCCGAGTTGTAACAGTGGCTATTCTCACTCACGCAAGCGAAGGTGGCCGACTCCTTCTGTGCGATCTCGCATGATTCATTTCTGATGGCCCAATCAAGCACCACTGGAACGGTTTTGCTTCTATTCAAAAGGTTGAAACCTTCCAGATCAGATGCTTTGAAGCTGTAGACACCCCACCCAGGCTAATATCTTGATTTTGTTAAGACAATCCGAGAACCATGATCATATCCCCAACCCTAACCTGAGCCATTATTCAATCCAGACCATGTCCAAAACCGATCTATTTCTTGAATCATTCTCGGGCAACAATCGAGCCAATTTCAAGCCATTTTGAGCCAAATATTCAAAACGGACTTTGTTTCACTCAAAAGGACCCACCAGATAAATTTCGAGGGAAACTGTACCGCCGGCGGTAGTCAAATTACCGCTTCCTCCCAGAAAATGCTCACGGAGCCAGTCACACGAGTTCCGGACTCAACCAGGTCCGGGCGGTAGTCGGACTACCGGCGTGTGAGTTGATTACCGCCGGCGGTACTTGGAATTCCGCCGCGTGCGGTCGAGCGAGGACAAATGTCTCGGCCCAAAGTCAACTCTTCCTGAATTTACCCTCCCATCTCCACTATTTACGCTTACCACTTCCTCCATAGCCAATGAGAGCACGCCACGTGGCATCTCTCTCCTCTCTACCAATCACCATGTGCCACATCAGCATTTACCCCCCTCTTGTCCCTTATTTACCAAAAAACCATTGGAGAGGGCTATAAATAGCCCTCTCCCCTTTCATTTTGGGGGGAGATGGTATGAGCCACCAAGGAGAGGGAGAGAAAGAGAGAAAGAGTGAGTGAGGAAGAGAGTGAGGGAAAGGGAAGGAGCTCCCAAACCCTCAAAGTTCTGATTTTTCCAGCCACCCCCTAGCCCTCCTCTCAACTCTTCCAACCCATAAGTCTAGCCCAGAATGATCATGGTTCAATCTATATCCTAGCCTATTCAAGAATCAAGTCAAAGATCCATTTACATACAAGCATTCATCATGACATCTACTCTCTTTTCAACCCTCCTGCTTCTCTAGATCTCTAGTGGATGTATGCTCTGTGACTTGCCGTTCATCGGATCCTGTCACATCAGAAATTCCTAGTGATCTAGTGCACTTTTCTTATCTCTTTGCATAAGCATCCTCACATCCGCCTTCTAGACACATTGTTGGACGTGTGCTCTGTGGACTGCCGAAATCTCGGGTCTTGCTTCATCAGAAATTCATATGTGACTAGTCCTATCATGACCATAGCACCATCATCATCCCTTGAAATTATTTTACCACACTAAGTTGAGACCGTACACTTGTACGGGCAGAGAGGGTGCCTAACACCTTCCCTCTTTGTAACCGAGGTCCCTTACCCGGAATCCTGGATCGTAGACCAGGAGTCAATCTAAGGTCGGAGAATCTTCGAATTTTTCCAACCTTACGTATTCCGTGGTTCTAGCCGACCGCAGGATTTTGAAATCATTCGGCTAGTGGCGACTCCAACAATCAAAATCAGCTTAATCATCATCACCCCACAACGCCACATTTTTCACAACAACGTGGACGCCCGATTTTTCAGTGTCTACAGAATGGCGACTCCACTGGGGAATGTGCTAGCTCGCACTAGCTGAGACCCGACTTGAAAGTGTGTGGTACTATAATCTCAAGGGACATCATCACTGCATTTACAAAAAAAAAAAAAACATCTTTGGCTTACACTTGTTTGGGCATCAATCCTAGCCACGACCACTCAATCCCATGCAGTTATGGCTACCTATGAAAAAGAGCCGGCAGCTCTGCCAGCTCCTGAAGCACCCAAGACCGGGTACCGACACCACACCGACACCTCCAAGAAAGCCTCAGGCTCGACGGACCACAGGCCAATACAACCACGCAAGAGTTACTACTTCGAGCAATGCAAGAACTATTGCTTCGCCTAGTGTCAGGCGCCATACCGGACATACAGGCAACACATCATAGTGTTCAAAACAGTTTAACCCCACAACCTCCTTTTGCTTCCTCCCTTCCTCCTCCAGAAAATCCCATTCTACCATTCCCTACAGAATCAGCACAAGATCACCAACATCCTCTTCCTAGTAGGAGATCTGATCAATTTCAAGGGGAAAAACCCCTCTCATATGATCCTTCTGAACTCACAGAACTCCGAGAGCAATTGTGCGACGTACAGAGGAAACTACAAAGGCAGCAAGGAGTGGATCATCCATCCACCAAATTCAGGGACTTATGTCCCTTTCCCGATGACAAGGTACCTTAAAACTTTGAGGTTCCAAAATTCAAAAGGTATGATGGTACGGGGTGTCCTATGGACCATTTAAGAGCATTCTGTGGAGAGCTTAATACTCTGGCAGGTAATAATGGAGCGTTGATCCGTTTGTTTCAAAAATCCTTAAAAGGCGATGCGTTAGATTGGTACACGTCATTAGACTACCATCGAATTAAGACTTGGGAACAACTTTCCCAAGCTTTCCTTGATCGTTTCGTGTACAATCTTAATGCAGCACCCAAAAGGGCGGATCTTGTTGCCTTAAGGCAGAGGGACGATGAGTCATTATCGACCACGTTGGACGATGGTGGGCTATGGCTGCCAGAATGAAACACCCATTGATGACGAAGAGCAAATGTACATGATCATCCACTCGGCAAACCCGAGTATCTCTGGATACCTCGTCTCATATCCATATGCCAACTTTACCCAACTCATCCGCTACTGGGAACAGTTGAAGCCGGACTAAGGGCCGGGACAATCTCTCCTGGTGGCCTCATCGGGCCTCCCCAAGTACAACAGAATGTGGAAAGAAGGCCTCTGGATATGAGAATGGTAATGTAAGTGTTCCCGACCTCCATCTAACGAGAAGAAGACAATCTTGTCGCCTCCACCCAAGGTGCTCAATTAAGCTCCTCAAGAAAGACAATGGCGACAACAACACCAGAGAGAGATTCCTCGACCCCAATCATGGTCGGCAGATGAGGATGACCCGGGAACCTAGGCGGTTACACCGATAGCCCAAACGTACGGTGAGGAGGTAACAATACTAGCCACGCTAGTCCAAAGGCAAATACTTACACCGCTACTGCCTAGGCTCCCACCAAACCCTCTGCCACCAAACTATAATGAGAATGAGTACTGTGCATACCACTAATCCCGAGGCCACACAACGGACCGTTGTTTCGCCCTGAAACATGTAGTCCAAGATTTGATTGACAACCAAACGATTGTGGTTACCTCTCCTATTGTTGCCACCACCAATTACACCCTCCAGAATCCCCTGCCGCTGTATCAATCAAGCCCCACCTCATTGGGCACCCCTGCCACTAATATCATTCAAGGAGAATCACCTTGCCATCCAGTCCAATGCATCCATTCAATCACTGTCAGTCCAACAACAATACCCCCAAGTCTACAAGGGGGACACCCTGCCAATCCAATCTCTTCGCTCTCAAATAAGCAAGGGGCATCTCCAGCCGGTCCAGTCTCCATTCCCCCAAATATGCAAGGGGCATGCCCATCCAATCTAATCTTTGCTCCTTTAAATATGCAAGGGGCATCTCCAGCCGGTCCAATCTCCATACCCTCCGAGCCACCCTCAATCAATTCAATCCATAAATCCTCCATCTCGCAAGGGGCACCATCTGCTTATCCGATCCTTGCTCCAACCCTCGTGATCCAAGAAAATGCTCCTTCTTCGATCAACATACCGCATGCCCTAGTAAAATCAGGGCCCAACTTCAATCATGTGGTAACTTTTCAAGAAGGACATTCTGCTACTCAAAGGGATTTGTCTAGCTCTGCTCAGTCTTCGAACCTTCAAGAGAAGAGTCTGGGACAAGTAGTTCCCGCCTCTAGGAGAAAGGTCGAGGAAGAGATTAATGTCGAGATCTTGATTAGCCCCAAAACATCAACCATCACTTTTCAGGTCTTTGACATCACAGCTTCATTTCATCTCCTCCCTGATCGGTCTTGGATCCATAGAGTCAAGGCTCTCTCTTCGACTCTTCATCAAAAGGCCAAATACATTTTCGGAGACAAGGCGCTGACCGTTTTGGACGATCCCGAACAAATCTTTCCGATAGAAGCAGTCAACCATCAAGAGCTAGATATTCGGATCATAGACATACAATGCTCCGACGAGGACATACCATGCCATAATCTTGAGTTTAAAACAGCGAATTGCATACCTCTTGCATGTCCCATTGGATCAAACTATGTCTTCCCTTCAGTCGAGCACCAACATTTTTATTATCAGCTCGAATATCAAGAAAATGCAGGCATGATAGGACTGGGAGATCAGCCTCCTAAGGATGAGATAGCAAAGCACAAATATATCGGAGGAGAACAAACTCGGCAAGAGGAAGTTGATCCCTTCATCCACACATCAATCAGATCCATTAGAGAAGGGATCATTCATCTGACTGGTAGACGGAGATCCATCGTGGAGGATCAAATGAGCGAAATGAGTCTAACTGAGCAATTTGAAAATGACTCGGGCAAGGGGCAAGAATTGTCCCTAATTGACTGGACCACAATCTGGGTCCCGCTTGAGCAGGAAGAATCTAAATACTCACAATGCATCGGGGATGAGCTGAGGAAAGTGACATCCAACACCAACTCAGATCCCAATCTCAAACTCATCACGATATTTGGGTACAACAATGAGGGACCACCTACTGATCTGTTTGGCCCTGCCTCCTGAGGGGAGGGAGTGCAGGGCAATAGGTGGTTCACAATCCCCAGGACGGCACAATAAAATAAAATAATGTTTGATTCATCGAACAGAATCAGGCAATCCCTGATTCACATCGCTGCCTTTCTCAAAAAAAAAAAATCAGAAAATTCTCAAAAAGCCAAAAACATTGGATATTTCCCAAACACCGAAAAAAAAAATTATATACTTGTCAAAATCCAAAAAAAAAAAATCAGAAAATTTCAAAAGGCCAAAAACATTAGATATTTTCAAAATGCCAAAAAATTCAGATACTTGTCAAAATCCAAAAAAAAAAAAAAAAAACACAAAAACAATATAAAATCTTTCAAAACTCACAAGCAATAATGTGCCAAATGCGTCTGTTACAACACCCGAGTTTAAAGTCGACTCATATGATTTCGATCTAGAGTTGAACTTCAAACTCGTGGGTTTGAACGAAGCCTAGGATGTGGAAAATGATGATTCGATTCTCGAGCTTGAGGATTCCCTCAGAAAGTTCGAAACAAAGGTCAATGTCGTGACAGACGATTTTGAAATTGTAAGCTTGGGATCCCCTGACTCCCTAGAAAAGTACGCATCAAGAGATCCTCGCCTCGTGAATACAAGTAGAGGATCACAGAATTCTTAAGGCCAGGGCTATCCAACCTTGCGTTTTCCTATGAAGCCTTACCTAGATCGAATGAAGAGCTAGTCATACACCATCTCTTATGAAGCCAGAAGTCAAGCCCATCAAGCAAAGCTGTCAAGATCACGTCTGAAGTCCACGATGGAGTCCTATTGATGAACGATGGAGATAAGCTATTGCAGCATGTCAGGAAGTGCTTCAAGTATCAAAGCTTGCACAACGGATCCATGTGCATGCTTCGAGTCTTTATAACCTGTCAACACTCTAGCCCTTCTTCATTACGAGATGTGGACATCATTGAAAGAATGAGCCCAAAGGCATCCAATGGTCATGAGTACATTTTCTTTGAAAGACAAGCGAGCGCCGACAACATCCTACATCAAAGATATGAATGAAAAAGAGAAGTCAAGAAAAATGATTAGTGGTAATCTCGATACAACCAACTACATCTTGCAGACATAAAGCGCACGACGATCGCTAGGACCAATGACAAGCAAGTATGAAAGAAAGGTTAGCGACATGATAATCATGCATATCTTATCATTGCGCCTGCTAGATCCAGGGGACAACTCCAGGCCATCCTAAGACGGTCCGCTGATCATCCGTAAGGTTCTTCCGAGAGGTGCCCTTCGTCTCACCATCATTAGGGGCAAAGATCTTTCAGAGCCCATCAACGCCGACAATGTGAATATCTATCTTGGGTAATCCTACTTGACTTTGTCAACAACCACAATCGTAAAGCTAAAGTTAAAAGGTTAGCATCATGAGGTACATTCCATCATCATTCCTTCCCTCCAATAAGCGTTCCAAAAAAAAAGGGTTCAAAAAAAAAAGGAGAAGGACAAAAAAAGAGAGATAAAGAAATGGACGAATAAAGCGCACGGTCTAAAAAAAAAAAAAAAAGAGAAGAAAAAGAAAAAAAAAAAGAAAAAAAAGAGAGGAAAAGAAAGAGTCGAACCCAATGAGTGAGAACACAATTCACCAACCCATTTTCCCTCAAGATAGTTTAACCCAATGTCAACAGCTTCATGATCGTGATTGAAAACAAAGTCAGGCCAACTACTAGTCGGCCGGAATGAATGGAGTCTAGCCTCCCACCTCTCGTACAAGAAAAAGAAAAATCAAAGAAAAGTAACGTGCCTAAGCAAAACGGGCGAGGTGAAAACCCGAAAGGGCGCCTCGAGTAAAACAAATAGTATGTAGCGGACTTGGTAAAAACCTGAACAGGCACCAAGGGTAAAAAAAGCACAGCTGCCAAGGGGCAGGCAAGAGCAAAAACTCGGGACATGGTGAAAATCTGAAAAGACGCCATGGGCAAAAGTGACGAGAAAGCCGGTCGTAGCGAAAACCTGAAAAGACGCTACAGGCAAAAATGGCTAGAAAAGAAAAGAAAAAATAAAAATAAAAATGCAGGTACAGGAGAAGCCAAGGCAACAAGCAAAGTAAGGAAGCACAAGGAAAAGATAAGTCCCGGATCAAAATTTTGTCAGACTCTACCCAAATCCAAGGGGTGTGATCCGGGTATGCGCTACTCTCAGGGAATCGGGATCTCTAGTAAACAACTCAGAATACCAGATTCGACGTGGGCTAAGTTCAATGTTCTGATTCCATCATCCAAGCACAAGTTCAGACACAAGCAAACACCGACAAATTTGGCACAAACAAAATTTTCATTCCTTTCTATACATCGCTTTCCTTTCTTTACTTTAAAATAAAATTTAAAAAAAAAAAAAAAACATTTTGCAAGTACACTGCTTTTCCTTTCTTATATTTCAGAAGCGAAAATTCTCTATGCATACGAAATAAGCAGTCAGTCAACAGCAGAGATTGCAGGTAAGCTCCTACCTCTCATATACCAAGAATCTTTCCCCGAGCCTCTTTATCTCCATGCGCAGGTAGAAGATCTCATCCCTATCTAGACGGTGTGCCACGAGCATGCTCTCATCATACCGCCGCCCTACGGCTAGTCGGCGAGCCATATCCTCGCACGAGTGGCGAAGCACAACAATCTCACTAATCAGGTGGCCATGTGTGGCTAGCAGATAGGAAGGATCAATGAAAGGCCGCTCCTCGAAGGCCTCAAAAGAATCGATAACACAGGAGGAAAACGAAGCAGTGCCACCTACTCAAATCTGATCCATACCTTCCATACCTTCCATACCATCCATCATCATCATACTAGCATCCACACCATCTATAGTCATCCCTCCATCAATCAAAGCATCCACACCATCCATAGTCATCCCTCCATCAATCAAGCCATCCACACCACCTATAGTCATCCCTCCATCAATCAAAGCATCCACACCATCCATAGTCATCCCTCCATCAATCAAGCCATCCACACCACCTATGACCATCCCTCCATCAATCAAAGCATCCACACCATCCATACTCATCCCTCCATTAATCAAGCCATCCACACCACCTATGACCATCCCTCCATCAATCAAACCATCCACACCATCCATAGCCATCCCTCCGTCAATCAAAGCATCCATAGCCATCCTTCCATCAATCAAAGCATCCACACCATCCATAGTCATCCCTCCATCAATCAAACCATCCACACCATCCATAGCCTCAATCAAAGCATCCATAGCCATCCCTCCGTCAATCAAAGCATCCATAGCCATCCCTCCATCAATCAAGCCATCCACACCCCCTATGACCATCCCTCCATCAATCAAACCATCCACATCATCCATCGCCATCCTTCCGTTGGTCACCATCATCGAGCCATCCCCATCCTTTAAACCATCCATCCTCATCATCGCGACATCTGCGAATCCTGGCAGCCCATCAAAACCATCCAACCCCATCAGTCCATCGGTGGAAAAAAGGATCCAAGCCATAAATGGCATTCACTTCTTCAAGAGGGCCCATCACTTCTCCATCTACCCCCATCAATCCACCCATAAACTTTTTGTCATCTATGGGCCCGCCCACCTTTTCACCATCAATAAACCTACCATCTATCATCATCATTGACCATGATGAATCCAAAAAAAAAGTAAAAATAAAAAAATAAAAAAGAAAGAAAAAATAAAAATAAAAATAAAAATAAAATGGTGGAGATGCGGGGTAGACAAAAGAGAAAGGAATAAGGGAACAATGAGACAAAGAAGAAAGGACAAAAGAGAAGGGGACAAAGGAGAAAGATCAGATGACCTAGACAAAGGAAATGAGCAGAAAGAGACAGGAAGGAATGAACGGAGAAGAACAGGGCTTGCTGGAAGAAAAAATGAACGGAGGAGGTAATCGTATTACCGCTAGCGGTACTCAGAGTACCGTTTCAGAAGTGTCATCATTGAATCACTGCGGCACCTGACAGAAGGAGCAGAACAGGCAAATGTCAACGGGCGGTAATCCGTATACCGCCGGTGGTATTCCGACTACCGCCCGGGTCCACTTTCAGGCAAAATTCGGACAGGGCCCACTCCAGAAGGTTGGGACTACAGAACGTACCTCCATATACCAGAATGGGATCGCATAAATGATCAAAAGATGGTCCAAGAAGGCAACAACCTAGGCCCATCTTCCAAGGCCCATTTTCAAAAAAAAAAAAACATTTCTCAAGCACACTTCAAAAAAACCATCTCAAGGCCCAAGCCCATTCTAACGTCGAGGCCCATCTTCCAAGGGCCATTTTCAAAAAAAAATATTTCTCAAGCCCACTTCAAAAAACCCATCTCAAGGCCCAAGCCCATTCTAACGTCGAGGCCCATCTTCCAAGGCCCATTTCCAAAAGACCCATTTCCAAGGTCTACTTCAAAGAGCCCGTCTCAAAGCCCAAGCCCATTCCGAGGCCCAGGCTCATTTCCAAGCCCATGTCATAAAGCCCATTTCAAGGCTCAAGTCCATCCCAAGCCCATTTCAAAAGTCCAAGCCCATTTCAAAAGTCCAGTCCCATTTTAAAAAGTCGAGGTCCATTTCAAAAAAAAAAACTTCAAAAATTCTTTTAAATAAAATCCCCAAGGAGCCTAGCTCCAAAGAGGATAGTTTTCAAAATAACGCGCGCGTCACGCAGTACACTGAGGAATCTTCCATATTCTCCAGTTGCGGACAGTGCAAACAGTTAAATAAGACCCGATCTCTTCCGGTTTCCTCGAAGGACGATCGAGTCCGTACATGATATATGTACGATTGGCCAGATCTCTATAACTGGGTAGTCGTACAAATGCTAGTAAGATGAGTGGATCTATCTCTGGAAAGAATAATCAAACTCGAAGTGAAGACAATCCATTGTAACCAAAGTGTTAGACTCAGCAGATTGCATGGCAAACAGATTACCTGCACATACCTAGCCCGGAATGTTCGCAAAATTTGATCGAGTCCAAGTCGGCGTAGTGAGTTCCCCGTAAGGCCGCACCAACGCGCAGGGCAGCTAACCACTTTGACGATCAAATGGAACGAACACTCTTAGGGTGATTATATAGCAAAGGAACGACAGACCTAACAGTACGGGAATCCTCGTAAAGCCGCGACGAATGCGCAGAGGCCCTTACTTTTCAGACTTACCCTCCAATGCTGTAAACAATCCGATGTGAAGAGGTTGTGATTGGTGATCCGTAAAGCGCGACGAATGCGCAGGAGACAATCACAACGTTTTCTCAACCCTCGTGATATGTGCAAGTCATCTTTTTCCAAACAAATCGACCGATGATGATACAATGGTAAGCAATAGATTTGAATCGCTACCCTTCATTTTGACCAGAAGGGTGGGGTGTCCACTTGCTTTGACCTTCGGTTGCCCGCAACCTCGGTCAAAGAGGGGCATCTGTAGACACCCCACCCAGGCTAATATCTTGATTTTGTTAAGACAATCAGAGAACCATGATCATATCCCCAACCCTAACTCCGAGCCATTATTCAATCCGGACCATGTCCAAAACGATCTATTTCTTGAATCATTCTCGGGCAACAATCGAGCCAATTTCAAGCCATTTTGAGCTAAATATTCAAAACGGACTTTGTTTCACTTAAAAGGACCCACCGGATAAATTTCGAGGAAAGCGTACCCGAAGTGGCGGTTTGACTATCGCCATGCAGTAGTCAAATTACCGCTTCCTCCCGAAAAATGCTCACGGAGCTAGGTCCACACGAGTTTCGGACTTAACCAGTCCGGAGGTAGTCGGACTACACCGGCGGTAGTCGGATTACCGCCGGCGGTACTCGAATTCCGCCGTGTGCGGTCTGAGCAGGGACAGCTGTCTCAGTGTCCAAAGTCAACTCTTCCTGGAATTTACCCCTCCCATCTCCACTATTTACAGTTTTACCAGCCTCCATAGCCAATGAGAGCACGCCACGTGGCATCTCTCTCCTCTCTACCAATCACCATGTGCCACATCAGCATTTACCCCCCTCTTGTCCCTTATTTACCAAAAAACCATTGGAGAGGGCTATAAATAGCCCTCTCCCCTTTCATTTTGGGGGGAGATGGTATGAGCCACCAAGGAGAGGGAGAGAAAGAGAGAAAGAGTGAGTGAGGAAGAGAGTGAGGGAAAGGAAAGGAGCTCCCAAACCCTCAAAGTTCTGATTTTTCCAGCCACCCCCTAGCCCTCCTCTCAACTCTTCCAACCCATAAGCCTAGCCCAGAATGATCATGGTTCAATCTACATCCTAGCCTATTCAAGAATCAAGTCAAAGATCCATTTACATACAAGCATTCATCATGACATCTACTCTCTTTTCAACCCCCCTGCTTCTCTAGATCTCTAGTGGATGTATGCTCTATGACTTACCGTTCATCGGATCCTGTCACATCAGAAATTCCTAGTGATCTAGTCCACTTTTCTTATCTCTTTGCATAAGCATCCTCACATCCGCCTTCTAGACACATTGTTGGACGTATGCTCTGTGGACTGCCGAAATCTCAGGTCTTGCTACATCAGAAATCCATATGTGACTAGTCCTATCATGACCATAGCACCATCATCATCCCTTGAAATTATTTTACCACACTAAGTTGAGACCGTACACTTATACGGGCAGAGAGGGTGCCTAACACCTTCCCTCTTTGTAACAGGTCCCTTACAGGAATCCCGGATCGTAGACCAGGAGTCAATCTAAGGTCGGAGAATCTTCGAATTTTTTCAACCTTACGTATTCCGTGGTTCTAGCCGACCGCGGGATTTTGAAATCATTCGGCTAGTGGCGACTCCAACAATCAAAATCAGCTTAATCATCATCCCACAACGCCACATTTTTCACAACAACGTGGACGCCCGATTTTTCAGTGTCTACAGAAGCTAAAAGCAATTTGATCCACCAGAAATGCGTAGCTGCACGGGTTGAAAGTCGAGACATTTGTATGATTATAGTAGCTACCAATCTCCACCCGGAAACTTTTGAAACCCATTCGGATAGAGGTTTGGCAACATCCTATCCCGGAACAATCACCGTCGATCACGCTGTCATTGTTGCTGCATAATGACATACAACCACTTGTGAAGTTGCGGCCCCATGAGCCAATGATGTAGGCGTAGGTATCACAACCGATGGCCGTGAATTTGTTATGAGCTTCTGAGAACGTGAACGAATGATTATCGCCCAAGTTAAGCCCAATGAAGGGGTCGAACGGCAATTCTCTTGTTTCTTTGTAACACCTGTAGCTTACATCATTTGAAATCCTCATTACGCCTGAAAGTAATGATATATCCAGAACCTCAATATCACCCCCAAACGGTTTCGCAGGGTCCAAAGTGTCATTGCAGGAGAGATTGAAGCCTCCTACGCCAATGTTGCAGCTATCGCCAATACCAAACGGGTAAGGAATGTCAACATTCCCGCATTTGTCGGGGCAGCCGGGCTTGGTTGTTACTAGAGGTTGTGATGCTAATCCTTCTAGTGTTGCTGCTAGCCAGAAGAGCAGAAGCAACAAATACAAAGCCATCTCTCTCTCTCTCTCTCTCTCTCTCTCAAAATGTATCTGTGGAGTGTAGGTGGGAGATGGTACCTATAAATAGGCCATACATCACTCAATCCTAGGCCACACTTGTTCCAAGCTTTTACCAGTGGGGCCCACGATTGATTAGTGGTGACCGTTGGTTTGACGTAACCTGGGTTGGCTATGGAACCATACCCAAATACCTCCGGATCGGAAGATGGCAAAACGTGGAACGATGCCCGCATTCACACCAAAAGTTTAGGAAAGGAGTCGACGAAGGTCTGTAGGATCCACGTGTTTGTGAAATCCACTTCGTCCATCATTTGTACAGTGAACGGTACTTGGTGGACATGGTCCAAAAATGAGACGGATCCAAAACTCAAGTGGCTCGCACGACAGAAAAGGTAATGATTGGTCTTCCACCGTTAAAACATTGGTGGGGCTATGAACGGTATGGATGGCATATAAAGCTCGCGGTGGACCCAGGGAGGTTTCAACCGTAGGATTTTGCTTACTCACTTTTTCCAGTTGTGCGGCCACTTGAGTATGGATCTGATCCGGAACAACGGATGGACGGGGTGGATTTCTCACAAACATTATGGTGGCCCCACCTAGCATACTGTGGAAGGCTCTAGGGGTCGTTTGGCACCTTGGATTGGAGGGGATTGGAGGGGGTTTCAAATCCCCTTGGTTGTTTGGCAGCATAAAGCAACCGGGGGTTGTCAATCCAGGGGTTTCCCAATCCCCTCTTTGAGGGGGTTCGTAATCCACGGTGAGAGCTTGGATTACACCTAAAATCATTTCGTATAAATGTATGTCACTGTACACTATCATTCTACTGGGCACATGGCCCACTAACGATGATCCAAACGTGGAACGGATTGGCTACTCTCCTTGCCACTAGCCAATGGCTGGTGCTCTGTGGACCCCACCATGATGTATGTGTTTCATCCATGCCGTCCATCTATTTTTTCAGATCATTTTATGGTATGAGACCAAAATTTAGGTATGTCCTAATCTCAAGTGGACCACATTACAGGAAACAGTGTTGAATGAGCGTCAACCATAAAAGTTTTTGATCAAGCTGATTTTTGTTTTTTTCCTTCATCTGGGCCTGTATGACCTAATCAACAGATTGGATGTCAAACAAACAGTACAGTGGGCTTGAGGAGGATTTTAATGGTGGATATCCAATCACTATTGTTTTCCTGTGGTGTGGTCCACCTGAGATTTATATCCGTCTCATTTTTTAAATCAATCCATAAAATGACCTATAAAAATGGATGAACCGAATGGATGAAATACATACAACATGGTGGGGTCCACAAAGCACCGACCATGAGCCACTGGGATGGTGGCAGGGGGAGTAGCCAATCCATTTCCGGATTGGCTAGTGTACCTCACACCAGCTATATAGCTGCTGTAGGTACGTGTCGTGCGAAGACGAGCACCAGCGCTCCTCAAGCTCCAAGTTGCACGAACGGATCAAAGGAGATCAAAGTTACATGGGCCCCACAGTGATGTATTTATTATATCTACACCGTTTATCTATTTTTAGAGTTCATTTTATAGCATTATCTAAAAAACGAATCATATCCAAAGATCATATGGACCACACCATAAATAGCATCAGAGATAATGATGTTCACCGTTAAAAAATTTTGTAGGTCCCACCATAATGTTTATTTTACATCCAATCTGTTCATAAGGTCACAAATACCTTAACGAAGAGGGAAAAAAAATCGTATCAATCCAAAACTTTTGTGACCCCAAAAAGGGTTTCAATGGTAGAGGTTTAATCCCCCGATGGTTAGTGTTGAAATGAGGTATCTTCACTCAGTCTACCACTTGAGCTATGGATCAGGGTGTTGATGGAACTCACCTTATGAAGGGGTTGGATGACATATAAACATGATTGTGGGTCCCTTGGAATGATTCAAAGGTTGGCACTTCCAAACCAACTGTTACTCATGTTGTGGCCCACTTAAACTTCCGATCTGCTTGATATTTGGAATAAAATGATGAAGGAACCCTTAAAAGATGATAGACAGCCTAATGTTACATAGAAATCTGGTGGGGCCATAGACCATTCAATTTAGATTTAGGTTGGTTGTTATAGAAATGACTTGGGTTATTGAAACCGGAGCAGAATAGCCCGCAATGGAGGCGGTTTCAATGACGTGGGAAAGACAAACTTCTGTGAGGCCATGGGGCCTACCTTGACGTACGAGATATATATCTATGCCGTCCATCCGTTTTCCATGTCATTTTCTGCCATGGTCCTAAAAATGAAGCATATCCAAATCTCAGGTGGACTACATCACTATAAAAAGTGGTGATTTAATGCCCACCATAAATAATAAATAAATAAATAAATAAATAAATTATGGATCAAGCTTATATTTGTTTTTTTTCCCATCATCCAGGTCTATGTGACATTATCAACAGGGTTTGTGTGACATTATCAACAGGTTGGATGGAAAATAAACATCATAGTGCCTTGGGAAGTTTTTATTGGCGAGTGTTGTTAGTACACTGATTTTTGTACTTCATTTGTCAATCAAGAGAGTCCTTGTGTCACATAGTCGGTTGAGCCCTTGAAAAGTGAATACCGAAGACACAGTGAAGATAAAGCATTGAGGAGAAAAGAACATTTCAAAGATATGCCTTGGTAACCCTAACTCTTGACCCAAAACAATCATTGACCACTAGATGATCTAGGCTAAATAAGAAAACTTATTTGATCATCCCTTAGCTTTAAGAACACATGTGGATCATGATAGATAAGGCTAAAATAGATGCGAAGTTACTATGAAAACAAACACTCAAAATAGCAGTTTTTTCAATGGTTGTTCAATCCCATCGAGCCGCTATCGAAGGGCCATCGATGGCATTAAAGGCCCCCTCGTTGGCATCGATTGAGAATCAGAAATGTCCAACAAGAATTCATATTTATTTATGAATTTCTTGATGCAATCGAAGCCACCTATTAAGTTTGATGACATCGATCCAGAATCGGAAATGTCCATCAAGAAATCACATTTCTTTCTGAATTTTATAATGACAGCGTGGCCACCTTTGATGACATCAAAGGTTAAGTTCGATGGCATTGAAGGTCCGTTGATGGCATTGAACAAGTAAGTCAGATATGTACATCAAGAATATTTGATTTTCTTGATGGCATCGAGGTAGCCTTCAATGGCATTGAAACCTCCTTCGATGGCATTGACATAGTTGCTTTCTGCCCATTTTTTTAATCATTGGAACTCAAAATTTTTATAAATGGCATTCGGTTCTTGGGGATTTGAATGAGCTTTTGGTGTAATAGAAGCTTAGACGAATCCATGTTCATATCCCTCATCCCAAGCCTCTATACCATTGAGTTCTAAGCAATCTTCCTTGATATTAACACTTTTACGAGGATTCCAACTTTTACCTTAAAGATGTGCTTAAACTATTCCATTTTCAAGAGAATAGACTTAAGCTATTTTGGTATCCTATTATTTAAATCCTTTAGAAGACCCATATAGATAAATCTCCTAGGAAATACAACTTCTCATTAGTTGTAAGAGATTCAACCAACCTCCCATCACCTTGGTCACTTCGAACGAGCATCATATGCAAAGTGTTTGATCTTGGAGCTGAGGCCTTGACAAAACAATGACATCATTATCGAGGGAGCATCGTTGAGTTGATTAAAGCACAAGAGAGCGACGATCAAGCAACCTAAGAAGATGTTACAATAGGAGCTCAATCCGACAAGTTATCAAGTGTATGAGTCCATATACTCTTTTTCCTTGTGTATGATTGAGGGTAAGAGTTTGTAATCCAATCTCAACCTAGATTCTTGTGTAGAATTTTAGCTCTTATGTAGGGCTTAAATCTCAGGTTCTTATGCAGGACCTTGGCTCTTGTGTAGGGTTTAAATCAAGTCCTTATGTAGGCCATCCGACACGAGTGTTTGTGTGTCAATTTCCATGGGAGCCTTTGGTGGGAGTAAATGTAGGATCTTATGTTACACCGAGGTTGTTGGTTAGCATATAGAAAACTAACTAAAGTCTCTTACAGGAGCCTTCGGTGAGAGTATATGTACCAGGTTCTTATATAAGACCTTGGCTCTTGTATAGAGCTTAAATCTTAGAGTCATTATGTAGAACTGTTAACGTTAGAGATTAACCTGATTTAAAACCTCCGATAGTGAAATCCGATCTACTCATGGGTTGAGTGCGTTCACCAGGAGTGGAGTATGCAAGTAGCCAAACCACTATATTGATTATGTTTGTGATTTTTATTTGCGCACTTGTTTAATTATGCTCATGCGTTTGAATGTTTAATTATGTATGCATGATTAGATGAATCCTTAGTGTTGATAGTCAGCACATTTCACACACATATACACTATTATGTTATAAACTAGTTGCTTATTTGTAAATCGGTTATAGACTAATTAGCACATCCCACACACATATACTTAAAAAATGGGTTACATCAAGATTACAGTGGGCCCTAAGGTAGGCCCAGATGCCTGAACTAACTGTCATCGTGGAAACTGGAGTTGAGTACCGGATCCATTCTGTATGAATTTACTCTTTGGTAAATTATTTCTAAACCGTTGGAATTTAGTATGAATCCAAAATTTTCCGTTTTATAAAAATATCTATTAATTTTAGTAAGTACTAATGTCCTAACATGATTTTGAAAATGGATGAAACAAGTGGATTTCTCACAAACATCACATAGGCCCCACTTAACTTCCGGTGCTACTAGGACCACACTGCCTAAAGATTTCTAACTTCAAAACCGTCATGGAGCCTATCATGATGTTTTTTTGTCATCCAACCTTATAAAGAGGTTGCATAGACCTTGACGATGGGAAAAAACAAATATCAGATTGATCCAAGACTTATGCGGCTTTTAAAAGGTTTTCAATGGTAGACGTTCAATCTTCTCTGTTTTTTGTGGTGAGGTCCACTGAGCTTTATATCTGCCTTATTTTTGGGGCTGTGCCATAAGATAATCTCATAAAGAGGATAGATGGTATAGATGAGAGACATACATTACGGTGAGTCCCATAAAACTTGGTGTCGTCAACACGGTGGTGTGTCGCACATCACGCAAGTTTTCGTAACTAATTGCCTAGTATAGAACACGTCACCAAACAGGTACTGTGTTAACATGGCAAAGTTTAGGAAACTCTACCATGGTGTATGTGTTAGATCCACACCGTCCATCCATTTTTTCAGATTATTTTAGGTGTTGGTTGAGAATTAGGGCGGATTCAACGCTCAGGTGGACCACACCAGCAAAATAGTGGGTATTAAATGTCTGCGATTGAGAACTTCTTGATGCCACGTAGGTTCTGTTTCAGGCTGATATTTGCTTCTTGGGTTCATCCAGGTCCGTGTGACCTTATTAAGATTTTGGATGGTAAATTAACATCATTGAATGGCAAATAAACAACATGGTGGACCTTAGGAAGGTTTCAATGGTTGGTGCCATCGCTTCCATAGCTTTCTGTGGTGTGGCCCACTTAAGTTTTGGATCGGCCTCATTTTTCATTTAATGTCCTACCATTATCTGAAAAGTTGAATGGACTTGTGGATATTTGCCACATAAATAAAAGGACCCACGGGACTTTACCATGTAAAAATGAAGTCCACTCCAAATCACGATCAATTACTGAAGAGAAGGGCAAAGTTGTCATTTTCAGAAGAAAAAAAATTAAGGGCAAGCCACTCATCGCATTCGGATATATTACTTACAGCTTTTGGCCATAGACCACCTCCGAAATTAATTCAGTGTTTAATTTATATTATAAATTTATTTTAAGTCTATTAAACAAACACCCAAAATAACATATTAAATATCTGAAATCTGATTTTTTAGATTTCAAGAGCATATTAAGTGGTAAATAAACAGCCCCTACAACTGACATAGGCAAATTAAGTGAGGCCATGACCGTGGGCTCAACTTGATGTATGTGTTGTAAATCGACACCGTCCATCCATTTTTCCAACTCATTTTAGTGAAGGGAACAAAAACTAAAAATGATCAAAATTTTCACTGTACCACACTACAGGAAACAATTGTGATTAGATGCCTATCATTTAAAACGTTTTGTATCAAGCTGATATTTGCATGTCACTTCATTTAAAACGTTTTGGATCAATCTTACCATCAGTTTGGATGGCAAACAAACAAGCATTACGGTGGGCCTTATGAAGTTTTTAATCGGCCTTATGAAGTTTTTAATGGTGTCATTAAATCACTCAGTTTCATGTGTTGGGGTACCCTTAGGAGGGAATCGTTCCATGCAGGGACTTTGTGGGGCCACCGTGATGTATGGGATTTATCTATGCGGTTCATCCAATTTTTCAGATCAGTTAATATAATAATCCAAAAAAAGAGGTTGATTAAAAGCTCAGGTGGACCACACCACAGGATGCTGCATTGATTATGATTTCTACTGTTGAAACCTTCCCGGGCCATCACGATTTTTATTTTCCATTCAACTTGTTCATAAGGCCACGAAACCCGGATGAAGGGAAAACACAAATTCCAATTTGATCCAAAAATTTTGTGGCTCACAATAAATTTTCAACGGTGTGCGTTCAATTGTATGAACCACTTGAGCCCTCTTGTTTTAGCTCATACCAAAAAATGATAATTACCAGGTGGATAAAACACACATCACGGTGGGCTCCACATAGCCCCCACCGATTCGGTTCAAACGGGGGCAGGACGCAATCCGCTTCCAACTGGATAGATGGGAAACGGATTGGCTACTCCCCCTGCCACCAGCCCGTGGCTGTGCTCGGTGCTCTGTGGGCCCTACCATGATGTATGTGTTTCATCCATTCCGTTCATCCATTTTTAAAGATCATTTTAGATCTTAATCCTAAAAATTAGAAGTATATAAATCTCAGGTGGTCCACAACACATGAAAACAATAGCGATTGAATATCCACCATTAAAATCCACCTGAGGCCCATTGTACTGTTTATTTGATATCCAATCTGTTGATTAGGTCATACAGGTTCAGATGAACGGAAAAAACAAAAATCAGCTTGATCCAAAGCTTTTATGGCCCCCAAAATGTTTTTAATGGTCGACTCTCATTCAACACGTAATGTGGTCCACTCGAGACCGACTCATTTTTGGTCTCATACTCTAAAATGATCTGTAAAAAAATACTGACAGCATGGATGAAGCATATACATCATTGTGGGGCCCACAAAGCACCGACCAGCAGCCATTGGCTGGTGTCAAGGGGAGTAGCCAATCCGTTCCGGATAGATGCAGTGGATGTCAAACAGAAATCTCATCAGTGGGCCCACAGGCATTCGGGTTACGTGTGTTACAGGAAATCGGGCGCGGATTAGATACTACCCCCTAGCCGTAGGTTCGGAGCTCGGGACAGGCTGAGGCCCTGAGAGGGTGAATGAGGGGCTAACGTGATGTATGAATTTTATCCATAAAGTTTATTTATTTTCACAAATCATTTTACATATTAAAAAATACAATAGAGAAGATCCAAGGCTTAAATTGACCACAAAGTGGGGATTAAATTCCTACTGTTGAAAAATTCTTGGAGGCCACCGAAGTTTTGGATTAAGATAATATTTATTTTTTCACTTCATCTAAGTTTATATGACCATATCAATGAGTTGGATGGCAAATAAATAACACGGGGAACCCTTAAAAAGGTTCAATGATGGGCATCCTTAGATCTGCCTTATTTTTGAACTATTATTCTAAAGTTGTATGGAAAAATGGATGAATGGTGTGGATAAAATTCATATATCACGGTGGCCATTCGGTAGTACCTAATCCGCCCGCCAGGAAATCCACGTGCCCCATATTCGCCGCAGACCCAAGTACATCGTACATAGGTCCAGTTCCCGTCGGGTCGTATAGCATCCAAGCAAGCATACGAACTACTTTCCTGGGCTTTCAATTTTTACAAGTGGACCCAGAAGCGGTGTTTACAACTATTTGTCCCTTGCTCCCTAAAAAATCTAGCCCGAATGACGGTCCATCACGTGAATGGACAATGGATGGAAAATTTCCAAGGTTGGAATATTCCAGCCCTTAGTTTTGAGGTATTCTACTGTCAATGTGGACATATGTCTCTTTATAAGTCGTTGATTGAACGGCAATCATCTCCATGTCTAAAAGGCTTTTACTGCAACCTCCACAACGGAGATGACCAGATCAACGGTCTGGATCGCCAAACCATAGACCTCACATGTCACAAAGTCTCATGCAATGCGGTTGCATAGAAAAGTACATGGAATCTCTCTACAAATTCAGACCCGAAGGAAAATGACTAAGCGGAGAATCTTTAGACTAAGTCCACTAATGGACGCGGATTGCGTCCTACCCCCGCTCGGACGCTCCAGAAGACGGACCGGTCGTGTTACTTTCTGATTGGACGAACTTAGGGCCCACAGATGAGGGAGTTAACGGCGCAATACACGCCGTCAGGCCTTGTACAACTCGACCCCGATTTTTAAAAAAAAAAAAAAAAAAAAAAACCCCAAAATTCCCGGTCGGTCTCTCTCTCTCTCTCTCTCTCTCTCTCTCTCTCTCTCTCTCTCTCTCTCTCTCTCTCTCTCTCTCACTCTCTCTGGTTCTCGATTTCTTACCTCCTTGACAGATTTCGATCCTTTCTCTCTCGGATCTCTCTTTCCTTCCCTGTTAGATTTCTCGCACCTTCTCTCCCTGCTTCTCTTCGAGAAACGCTGCACCGAATCATCCCAGAGAGACGCCGCACCAAATCGTTTCTATCACTCTGCAGCAACTTTCAAGAGGTAATATACAATGTTTTTGAAATCACAAGATTTAGGATTTGTAAATTTTGAAATTTTAGGGATTTTAAAATTTGGGGGTTTAGGGATTTAGCTACTTGTATGGTTTTGGAAAATTCTCTTTTGTGAAAATCTTTGTTTAAAAAAAATGGTTAGAATATATATCTTCTAGTTGTATTGTATTTTTTTTTTCTTTTCTGAAGTTTTATGAAATCATCTCTCTTTACTATATGCATTTACAAAAAAAAAAAAAAAAAAGTTCCTTGTTTATAGGGAGTTATTCGATACTCTTGTTGCATATGATGCTTAAATGTTTACTTTGTTAAAAAAAAAAAAAAAAATTGTTCAATTGGTTTTGTTTCTATACTACATGTTGGTTTTGTTCAAAGTCTCGTGTTATTTGGTTTTACCTTTTTCTTTTGAAGGCTAATAGGTGAAATGGATGATAATATTCGGGAGAGTCAATTATTTTCTCAACCATGTCGAAGGCTACAGTTTGATATTGAAATAGATTATCAACAAACAAATCAGCAAGTAGACAACCATGAGGCAAGACAAGTTGTACGGGTCCAGACAAATGAGGAGCTAGATGAAGAACCAGAAGTGGGAATGGATTTTAGTTTTGACAAGGAGTTAGATGAAAAATCAGAACTAGGAATGGAGTTCAGTTCTGATGAGAGTGCATATAAATTTTACAATAGATATGCTAGAAAAACGGGATTCAGTATTAGAAAAAATTGGACAAAAAAATCAGACGATAATGTCATGATTAAGAGGCAGTTTTGTTGTTCTAAAGAAGGTCGAAAGCGTGAAAAGAAAGATATCGTCGAAAAAAGCACCAGTCCGAATACTAGAACTCGATGTCAAGCAAACATGATTATTAAGCTTCAAGTAAATGGAAGGTACAAAGTGATTAAATTTATTGAAGATCATAACCATGAAGTTGTTACACATCAAAAGTGCACATGTTAAGGTCACGAGAGAGGCTTCATTGATGATTAAAAAGTTGAAGCGAGAGATGATGGAAGCTTCGGTATACCACCTAAAGCGGCTTTAGAATATTTTAGTAAACAATCTGGAGGACGAGAGAATATAGGTTTCATGCACATTGATTACAAAAATTACTTACAAAGGAAGCGAATGAAAGTAATGGAAAAAGGTGATGCAGGAGCCGTTCTACGATACTTTCAAAAAATGCAAGTAAATGATCTATCGTTCTTTTATGCAATACAAGTGGATGAAGATGATTTGATTACAAATATGTTCTGGGCAGATGGGAAGTCAATAATGGATTATAGTGTTTTTGGGGACGTGATTTGCTTTGATACAACATACAGAATAAATAGTTATGGACGGCCATTTGCTCCATTTATTGGGATAAATCATCATAAGCAAACTATAATATTTGGTGCGGCATTACTATATGATGAAACGATTGAATCTTTTAAGTGGTTGTTTGAAATATTTTTAAATGCGATGTCTGGAAGGCAACCAATGATAATTCTCACAGACCAAGATGCTGCAATGGCCAATGCAATAGCTACAATGATGCCAGAAACATATCACCGTCTATGTATCTGGCATATCTACCAAAATCCTGCGAAGCACCTTAACAATGTATTTAAAGGTTCAAAAAGTTTTGAACATGATTTTAGTAGATGTGTATATGATTATGAGGATGAGGAAGCGTTTCTAACAGCATGGAATAAAATGCTCGAAAAGTATGATTTAATGCAAAACAAGTGGCTACAGAATTTGCTTAAAGAAAAAGAAAAATGGGTTTTGGTTTATGGAAGAATACATTCTGCGCTGACATGAAGAGTACGCAGCGAAGCGAGAGCATGAATAATATTTTGAAAAGATATTTGAACTCTAAATACAACCTCTTGCGTTTCTTCAATCATTACGAGCGGGTGCTAGCTTATAGACGATACGAAGAAGCCGTAGCTGATTTCAAAATGAGGCAAAATACCCGGATATTGGTTCTTGATATAAAAATGCTAAAGGAAGCGGCAAATGCATACACTCCAAAAGTGTTTGAAAATTTTCAAAATGAGTTTAAGAAAATTCTTAATCATTCTCTTTTTACATGTGGTGAGGTTGGCACAGTTGCAGAATTTCGAGTTACTGATGACGATAAAGTTGAAGGACGCATTGTTAAATTTGACTCACTAGACAATACAGTGACGTGTAGCTACCGCAAGTTTGAGTTTGTGGGCATCCTGTGTAGTCATGCATTAAAAGTTTTAGATTATTATAATATAAAGGTGCTTCCTCCTTGTTATATTCTGAAAAGATGGCATAGAGATGCAAAGGTAGGTTTTGCTAAAGAAGCGGCTACATCAACAATACAAGATAACTGCAATATTGTATCGGGTAAGCGGTATAAATATATGTCTCGCAAACTTCTTAAAATTGCGACAATAGTTGGAGAACATGAGGATGTCTTCAAATTTGCTGATAGATATTCTGATAAATTTCATGATGAAGTGATGGAATGCATGAAAAGGATCAAGGAACTTCCGCTAACTCTTATCAAGTTGTTGACAATAGTATAGATATTGAACATGCATGCTCAGACCCAACTGAAGTGTAGATACTGAAATTGAAGGTGCATAATCTGAGCCAATTAAAAATGTAGATATTAAAAGCGCACATCCTAAGCCAATTGTAAGTGTAGATATCGAAAGCGCGTGCCGTGAACCAATTGAAAAAGCATTTACTTTTGTAGATAGTTTGAGTTCACAAATTGTACATGGGATTAAAGTAAAGCCTAAAGTTAGGGGCAATCATCGTATATATAAAAATCCGTTAGATAAAGCACGGAAGAAAAGATTTCGAAATCCTATTGCTTAAATAGAAGCAAATCAAGAAAGACAGGAAATGGCCCAAGCATTTCAACCTTCAAATTATCAATTTACGTTCACCCCAATGTGTCATTTCAATAAGGTATCACTCGAAACTTGTTTTGTAAAGCTTGTCATGACATATGTTTATGTTGTTATAGTTTTTAATTTTCCTTTTGCTTTTATTAGAGTTCACAGAGTATGGTGGCGAGTTCTCTTCGATTACTTGGTAGATCCATCGATGCATCATTATTGCCTCAGCGTGAATACCAACCAGCTAATCTTAACATGTTTCAACAAAACCTTTTTAATTTTGGGAGTGGTCCTAGTGGATCCACGAGTGGCCCTTTTGTTGCTTGTGGCTATCTAACCATCAACTCGAATCAGCAATTTCTCTTGAGCAACCCACAATTATCTTCTCAAGAAAGCGTTGTGTGTAACCAGGTAAAATTAATCATTTTAAAGGCAAAATACATTGAACATACCTTTTTAAATTTCATATTTTGAGATATCTTCTTTATTTATATGTGAAATTTTTATGCAGTTGTCATCACAACAATCTGACAAGAATTAATCGGTGGGAAGAGCATCATATACGTTTCAATATTTTGTCAAAGGTGAGCACCAATCTTCTCCCTAATGCAGTTTTTGGGTTTTGCTCCATCCACAAACGGGTAAGGGAAAAAGCAGGTTTGGATAAGCATATAAATACGCCACTTGAAGGTTCACCATTTTCAAAATGGTTATGAGTATCATGATCATTTGAACCCTCCAAAGTTAAAACAATGTAAGCATTTGATTGTCACATCTGTAATATGGCTCCAAAAGTCCACTTTTCAATTTTCCACATCAGGAGGTTCTCCACTACTAAATTCAATCAATATGTTTCTTCAATCATTGCGAACGGGTGCTAGTCATGTTGACGTGTATTTCCTATCCGTAGTTTCAAATTCTTAGTATGAATGCTTATTTTCATTTACATGTCATGAAGATTGTAGGTTTGAAGAATAACCTTTAATCTTATATTTTTTTCATTCTTGTGCAGGATTTATGTTCCAAGAAGCAGACTCTAAGGAGGTTCAGTGTGGATGTGTTGCCAGTCTAATAATTTGTGGCTCCTTGTAGATTTTGTACAGTCAATTTATTTTTATCTCGTGGGCCCACTATATTAATTATCAAGTGGCCAATATTTTTAATAAGGTGTCCATATAATGCTTGAGGCAGACCAAAGTAGGATTTATCTGCTAGCTGTTTCAAAATGATGATTGGAAGGGTTTTTTTTTTTTTTTTTTTTCCTGCTCAATCTTGGCTCTCCATTTTCCATTGCATTGATGATTGTCGTGATTTTTTTCACATGGCTTACTCATTGTCTGAATGAATGAATGGTTGAAATTGATCATGGGTCACCCCATGTGCCATTGAAAATCTCCCAAGAGATGCCCAAGAAAAAATAATTTATACAGCTTAATTTCACCAAATAATTTATTTATTTGGTGAAATGGGTTTTTTTTTTTCTTCTAAATACTGTAAATCAGAGGGATTTTAGAATCTCGGATACCAACACGGAAAATATTTTTCTTTATTTATTTAGCTAGCTTCATGGAAGCTTGGTTATGATTGGAGTGTTGGTGATGGTTTTTCTTTTCTTTTTCTTTTTTCTTTATTTTTTATTTTTTTTGTCAGTATCACTTGTAATAGAATGGTGGACCACCCACATTATTTTATTTCATTAAAAATGACAAAATTTGGCTTCCCAGATTGGGCAACATGCCAGATTTTGGAGGGTAGGTGCTTTTTGAAATAGATTGCTACTATATGACCCCAAGATTCATGTAGAATTGCAGAAATGCCCCCTTCCTTTGGCATTTATAAAGGCCTTTGTATGTGGGTGTGCCCCATCTTTCAACAATTGAAACCTTTTTGTGTGATATGACCCATCATGTATGGACTATGCCCCAAAGATCTCCAATCTCAAGGTTTTTTTTTTTTTTCTGTAGAGTATGGTTCATTCTCTTCTTAACCGTCTATATGCAGGACATGAATTGAAAGGTCCAGATGCCACAATTGAGGAGATCTTTAGCTCATGGTCCTTTGGCAGTGGGTCCAAACTGGCCTACAGGGTCTGGATAAGAAATTATGGGCCCCACTTCTATCAAATGAAATATCCTCAAGTTTGAAGATTATATAAATCCTCCTTTTGTAATGCACCCTTAGCACTTGAAAGCACCTGCAATATGGTTAAAACTCAGTCACTCAGCTGAAAACTCACCTGAGTCAACTCAGTCTCATAACTCATAACCCGTACATAATGCAGAGTTGAATGGTCCACAATGTGACGTCCATGAATCAGTTTATTAATGCATTACAAATGTCATCATGAACTCGAAATAAACTAATCGGTTTGTTGCATTAATTACAAATGTCACCGTGAACTTGAAATAACACGATGAGTATATCGTAATGACAATTGTTGCTGATTCAGCCAAATTAAGATATACTTAAATCAGTTACTATATTCTTCTAAGTATATATACTAAGAATCACACCGTTTGTTAATCTACCAATATAGTATTTCAAAAATATGTCCATCTTTATAATTTAAAAAACAGAATTAGTATTTTATAGATTATGATATGTGAACTATTCAGGTTTGCTAACTCCATAATCGTGTGGAGTCCAGCCCATCCAAATACGGCCACAAACGCAAACATGGAATAGGTGTATGAGATGTGTGAGTTTTTCATCTAGCTGGAACTAATGCTTGGGACCTCTGCATAAAAATCATGCAGTTTCATTGCTCATGTGGACAACAATGTACAAATTAAGCTGATGTCAAAATAAATCTTCTGTAGTCCCTTGTTTTCGAATGCTGTGGTGGAATGTGTAAAGTTGTTGTCCTTCTTTCTTAATGAAGAAAAAGATGCTCCCCACCAATTGACAGGTTCGGATTTTCCATATACACTACTAGAAAAAGGGGCAAGCGCTAAGGATGAAACCATAGCTAAATACATATGGCTACGGTTATAGTTCATAGTATAACCGTAGCAGTAGCTGCCATAGCCATAAATTCTGGGGCGAAATGACATACAGCTACAATATCCGTAGCTATAGACTGAAGCTAGCAACTGCTACTGTTTCCAGATATATAGCTACGGCTAATATCCGTAGCTAATTCCTATACACATACATATATATATATATATATATATATATATATATATATATATATATATGCTCTTGCTAGTACATTCCCTGATAGATCAACCCATCTAAAGCTAATATAGATAATCATGAAACTGCTTTGATCCAAACACATGGTTTTGCAAATACAAATACAATTTCCAAATGGAGAAAGGAAAGGGCAAAGCTTTCATTGTACTGACAAGATTCAGTCCAGATATAAATACGATTTCCAAAATACATCTAACGTTAAAGTTCATGAGTTCTAATGGGGCCATTGATCTAATAAGTGTCACTGATTGTTGGGATCTTCTCTTGATCCATTTTCCACTCCCTATCCTTGTGAGATTCCTTCACTGGATGATAGCTCCTTGCATTGTGTTGTGAAGTTACCTGTTTGGATACAACCAAAAGGGTTACAAATTGTTAAATTGAGACAATATGCCATAGTTATAGCTTGTATGCTAATAATTTAAGTGTTGGACATGGTTTCTTGGATGTGCTCTTCCCACCAGCTTCAACAGATGAAAAGGGATATATTCCCTTGCCTCTAGTTTCTTTGAGAGATGGAAAAGAAGGTGGTCCACAGCAACCCAAAACTTCTGTTCACTTGACTCAGGAATTCCATCGGCGGGAAAGATATCCTTGGGCTGAAACCAAACACTATTCAAAATGTTTTCGGAAGTGTCTTTCTCGTCAGTTTTATTGTCAAAATCAAAGTTCAGGGATCCAATTTCTCTAGTAAATGCTCCATCAGGTTCTAGAGATAGTTCATCATCAAGCCCTTCTCCGCAACTTCAACATCTATGGATCTTGATGTTAGATGGACTTCTTTAGCTAATTTTGAAATATCTCTACAGACATCCAGGCCACTAGGACCTTTTCCAATCAGAACTACAATCTGGCCAACAAAACATGAGGTGAATACTTGAGAATAACTGAGTATGGACCACGGGATTAAATGGTATGGAATTGCATTAGATGGAATTAATACTATGCTCTAATATATTAGAAAAAAGTACAAGGTAAAATGGAAATGACAAGTAAAGAGGAAAAAAGCCAACTACCTTATGTAGTTAAAATATTGATTAGCAAGGGAACTTGTGAATCTCTTGAAGGAGCCCAACTATGCACACCTAACATGCTGCGATATGGCATGCATGAATGAGATTCAGGTCATTCATGATATCAACCAAACAATGTATATGCCGTGACCTGAAAATCAGGCTGGTCCGGTTGTTAGATGGACTACACTTGTACATCAAATGCTAAACATGGTCAATTCCTTTTAGTCATCCATTTCCCTTAGATATTGGTGCCACCTATCTAATTTTATCTTGTCAAAGCGAGTTTGTTCTTCATAAATAGATAATCCGGAACCTACAAAAGTAGAAATGGACAACCCATCCCTCGTTAATTTCCACCAATTCTTGTATATGAATGGACCAGCCTGATTTCTAGGCCATAGTACATACACATGCGGTGGGCCACCTAATGAACTGCCAAAATCTCACACACATGGCACAAAATTCAAATCCCATGAGTAGGCATCACATTTCGGTTCTTAAACAATTAGATCAAGCATCTCATCAAACTAATAAGCAGGCCAAGCATTACCAATGAACAAAAGATCGATAATCCACAATGAGAGATTCTACAGTGATGCATGCATGTCGTGATGCTCGGGAAGGCGTTTGCAAACATGTTAATTTATACATGCGAATTAGCATGCTGTGAGCAAGACTGGCAAACTCGAGGTACACCATAGGGATGAGCTGTTCACTCCCCAAGTATAGGGTTGTGATGTAATAATAAACTCGGTAAGATCGAGGTCGAATCCCACGAGGACTGGTCGTCACAATTCAAATCTGTGATTCTCCTTAACTAATCCAACAATTAATGTAGCGAATTACTAACACAAATTTATGGAAAATAACTATTGAGAATAAGGAAGAAAATTCAATCGAGAGAAACCTTGGGACTTTCGAATCCACCCCTAATTATCCTAACCCTTGTTTTGTCTGTTAATTCACTTTAATTTAGATTGATCAAACTTATCTAGAGAAAGCACAATCTGTGTCCTTAATCGGGCATACAGATTGTCTAATTCCTTCAAGCAATGCCATGAATAACATATCCCATGTCCAAATCGGGCATATGGAATATGCAGTTCGGTAAAGCACCATGTTTCTTCCTCTACGGAACCTCGTTCATGATCGATACAAGCACCTAGAATAAGCATCCAGACCACATCCATCCATAGACTCTGATGAAGTTCATAGATGGAGAAGTATAGAATTTAAAGCAATCAAGCACACTAGGGAAAGAAACAAACCAATCTAATTAAAGTAAAATCAACATAGAAAAAAAGGGTGTTCAAATTAGGGTTTCATCTCAGCCCTAGCTGAGAGATTAGTTACCCATAAAATCTATTAAACAGATGGATAAATAAAAATAAAAATTCATAAAGAAAAATCAAACCAATTTCTCTCTCTCTTCTTTCTTCTCTCTCTTCTCTTTCTTCTCTCCCTTGCTGTAGATCTGGAAATCCTTCAATTTCTGAATGCCCTTCCTCATGTTTTGCAACTCTTTTTATAGCTGATGGAGTGGCTGGAGTGGTGAAAATTGGATTTGGGAAGCTGTCGCACGCGCAGCAAAAACCTTTTCGCAGCCAAGTTCGAGACCTTGAAACACCATACTTTCCTCGTTCAAATTCCAACAAACACCGTCCCTTAGGACTTTCTTGAGTCCTCTACATGATGGACGGTTCAGATCTGCCATATGATCAAAGATGGTGGCCCACAACCGCCTGGAAAACCGGATTTTCAAATTGTGCGAAACCTTTCGCACCCTTTGTGTCGTGATCGGTGGGCCCCATGGAAGTGTTTTCTGGGAAATCCACCCCGTCCATTGGATTCAGGAGAAAATTTCAGTCAAGAATAGGTAGTTTTGAACATCCATTGATGCGTCCCAAAGAAGAAAACACAAAAAGATCAGGTTTGGACGTTGCGGGCAGCCCTTTTGTGGCCTCTGTACCGCACACGTGTGCACGCATGGGTATAAAGTATTACCACGGTTTTGAAGTCCTCGAGCCCATCTTCAAGATGGACGGTTCGGATCATCCGTACAGGTGATGAGTGCGGCCCACTAGCGTCCGCAAAAACGGACAGCGACGTCCGTTCGCTGAAGCTGAAAACGGAAACTGCCGTTTTTTCCTTTTGAGAAGAAGACGCTGTGACAATCAGTGGGTCTCACCTTGATGTTTATGGCAAAATCCAATCCGTACATTGGATTCCACTCGAAAAACCGCTCGGGAAAGAACAGTTTTGGGTGTCCATAGATGCGGTCCACCTGCTTTCTGCTCCGCCGTCTGTCCGACGTTTGAACGGCTAGGATCCCGTTTTCTTGATGCCTTCAAATACCGACACCTAGGGAGTGATAATGGCCTTCATTTAGGCCTGATGGACAGTCCGGATTGTTGTTTGGATGGACGGTGTGGACCCACAACGGACGACCAGCGAACGCTGGAAACGGCAGCTGTCGTTTCGGTGTAGAAGACGCGGTCATCAATTTCTTTGGCCGACCGCTGGCCTGGTCCCATGCACGGCGGGCGTACATGTACACTTGTGTACACACACTTGCATATACAGTCCCATTGTAATGTTCTTGATAAATCTGATCCGTCCATCCTCGCTTCCCATATTATTTAAACCATCAAGACCAATTTTTAGGCAGTTCCAGATATCAGGTGGGCCTGAAATCGACGGTTTGTGGGTTGATTTGTCAGTTGGAGCACTTTCCAAGATATCGAAAGGCTGAAACTTGATATGTACGGTTATTTTACGGCCCCCATCACATGTATGAAGTTTTGAGTCAATCGGATGGCGGGAACCATGTGATCTTGCATTTTGTACCAGTTTCGGGCCTCTTTAAACATGAACGGCTTGATTTCCTCGGATCCCTGGCGTGTAAATTCATTGATCTCAGTCCTCTGGAGTCCGTTCCTTGCTCTGGTGTCTTTGGAGCGTAAAATCCACGCTTTTAACATCATTTTTCAATCAACGCTCATGGTTTCATCCTGTAATAAAAATACAATTAAAATATGGCATTAAGCATTATCATGTACGTAAAATCAGGTAATAGTCGGGGTCTAATATGCAATATTCGACCCTCATCACAACCCCCAACCAGCATTTTGCTAGTCCCGAGCAAAACATGCGAAAAATAATTTCAGAAATAAAAGACAATTCCTGTAAACTCAAATGATGTGTGAACAGATAGTTGAGATGTGAAAATTCTAAAATTCATGAATGGTGAAAAGATTTTTCTCCTGGAATGAAGTTCACTGTAAATTTTATAATCAAGTTCAAAATATTAAGACATGAATTAGAAGAATCCTAAAACATTGAGTTTCATGAGTGTATAGTGTCATCTCAGCTTTCAACCATTAAGAGATTCAATTGTCAATTTCATGATATCATTGGTAATTAACAACGGAGCTCATGTCACCCAAAACTGGAACCACACTTGCCTTACAGATTAACCTTTCATTCTACCATTTTTTTTATTTTCTTTATGAATAGTATGCCAAGGAGGAGAATCAAATCTGCACCTATAGGGAGCAAACCTATGGTGAAAACTTGTCGCCTAAATCTTTTCTCATGTCAACTATGAGGAATCGAATCTTCATCTATAGGGAGCAAACCTATGATGACGATTATGCGACTTATTCTTTCAATTCTTCTTTATAGACTGATGCTAAAAATTTTATTTTTCAGGCTGGTTCCTTTCATGCTTAGTGATTACCATGTTATCAATTAATATCGAACTAAAAACTTAATGTGTAAACGAGATCTGATATGTGAAATCATGGCTCAATCAATGTTTACAACTTCTAATCATGGATTAATAATTCAAACTTAACTGGGAAATCTACCAAACAACTGAATCCAAGAGTCATAAATTACTCACATTCTGTATCTTGTAATTTCAAACTCACAACTATCTTTCAAAATCACTTCAAAGTCAACAGAAATTCCAGAAAAATTTTAAAAATTTCACAATTTTGCTCAAGACTAAGAAAATACTGATTAGGTAACCTAATTTCCCACCCCCAACCTAAAATCTACATTGTCCTCAATGTAAAAGAAATAAACATGCAATGCACATGAGACAACGAAAATAAAAGAGGAGTGATGGAAAGATAGTACCTGGATGGAGAAACAAGAAGCTTGCTCAAAAATATCAACATAAAAGCGAGTCAGCACAAGAGAGAAATCAGTAAAATAAAAGATCCTACCTATACCACTTTCGCAGGTGCTCTCGATTGCATTTAGCGTATGCAACAAGCCTTTAAACCCCTAGGTTACCCTTAGTGGACGAGTTGTAGTCTCGTGAGGGTTTGCAGTAATGTTACCCACAAACATTGAACTAACTAACAAGGAAAAAGAAATCAAATGAAATGCTTGGGTTGCCTCCCAGAGCGCTTAAGTTTAACGTCTTCGGCCAGACAAAACGGACCATGAATTCATTAATCTTTAAGACCAGGGTCCGCCAAAGAACTTACCTCAACACGTGGTTAACCAATCCCAGACAAGTGATGCGAGTTCCCATAAACTGTGCTATCTGAAATGAGGTAATTGACACATCATCAAACAATTTAAGGACTTCTGCTCGAACAACTTCTTCCATGTTAAGATCATGCTTCCTTTGTATTTCACGCGACATTTCCACAGCATGATCCATACATACAGTGGGGCATACTCCCTGTATTTCTGCTATCTTCCGTTCAATTGCTGCCTTATATGCTCAAAGAACATTAAGCAACCTGCTCGCCTTTGGCTTCTTAGAGTCACAAGCTGTGCTGTCAGGAAGAGTCTCAGAGGGATGAAGCGGTTCCACTTTTGCTTTCCATTTTTCAGTCTCTAATATAGGAGTAGAGTCGAGCAGTGCATTGACTTCGTGGATGGGACTATCGATGTCAAAGTCCATCCCATATTGTGCTAAGCATGTCTCAAGTGGATCTTCAAAAGATTTACGGAAGGAGTCCTGCACTAGACTCTCGATCATGTCCACTTCAAATATGTCATCCAAATCTGCGGATTGTTGTCCTGCATTAAAAACATTGAGTTTAATATTCATGTTACCAAAGGACAACTTCATAACTCCATTCCCAAGTAATTTATAATAGCATTAGATGTGGCCAAAAATGGACGACCCAAGATGATTTGGATCGACTATGAGGTTTCTGACGGTGAGTATCTATAACTATGAAATCCACTGGAAAATAAAATTTATCAACTTTGTATTAACACATCTTCAATAACACCCCGGGGCACTTGACAGATCTATCGGCTAGTTGTAATGTTATTTTAGTCGGTTTCAACTCACCAAGTCCTAGTTGCTCATAAACCGAATATGGTAACAAATTGACGCTTCGCCCCTAAATCAAGCAATGCCTTCCCGATCTTATGATCTCCTATGCCGCAAGAAATGGTGGGGGCTCCTGGATCCCTAAATTTAGGAGGGGTGTTATGTTGAATCATGGAGCTGAGCTGCTCTGCAAGGAAGACCTTCTTATGAACATTACCTTCGCTTCCGAGTGCATAAATCTTTAAGAAACTTAGCGTAAGGAGGGACTTGCTTGATGGCATCAAGTAATGGAATGTTGACTTGCACTTTTTTAAACACATCCAGGATTTCATCAAAGTTATTTCTTTTCTTCATTGGTGCCAGACGTTGAGGAAAAGGTGCTTTGGGCACGTAAGGTGGCACGTCAGCGGCTCTTGGAGAGTCAGAGAGTTTTTGGACTTTGGATGCATTGGTGTGTCTCTCGCTTCACCTTGATTTGATTCATCCCTAGGTATCTCTATTTTGTTGTCAATCTGTTTGCCCGACCTAAGGGTATTGATTGATTTGGCTTGCTCGTGGTATTGCCCTTGGTTGGAATTAGAGCCAATCTCATACTGTCCCTTTGGATTAGCCACAGGTTGACTAGGGAACTTGCCTTTCTCTCTCTCACTCAATGTGGCAGCTAGTTGACCCATTTGTACTTCCAGCTTGGCAATGGATTGCGCATTTGCATGTAAGCTTTGCTGGTTGGCTAGTAAGGTTTGTTGGGTGTCTTTTTGGAATTGGAGAGAACTCTGCATAAAAAGATGGAGTGTATCCTCAAGAGATGGTTTCCTTGATTGTGCAGGCAGTTGTTGATATTGTGGAAACTGTTGAGGTTGCATAGGAGGATTTCAGATGGTCCTCCTTGTTGTGGTCCTTTGCCCAAGAGAAATTTGGATGCCTAGCCCACCTGGTTGTACGTGTTTGAGTAAGGATCATTCCCATGTTTCTGAAAGGTGTTCAAAGCATGAACTTGTTCAGAGAGGAATTCTGGAAATGCTGTACCAGATGGACAAGATTGCGTAGGATGGGCAGGACTAGAACATATGGCACATGCCTCGGCTTGAGTTGTTTGTGGAGGTCCATTATGTAACATCAGAGCATCAACCTTCTTTGTCAAGCCATCAATCTTGGCATGGAGATCTGGTGTGACTCCTATCTCATATATGCCACCTCTCTTTTGTGGTTGGGAACTTCTTTCACCTCTATCTGAATAGTCCCATTGCTGGGAGTTTTCACACAAGGTTTCAAAGAATTTCCATGCTTCGGTATCGCTTTTGGTCATGAAGGACCCTCCACCGGTGGCATCATCAACCATGCGACGGTTACGGGGTGTCGGAGGCCGTCATAAAAGTATTGCACTTGTTGCCACTTCTCAAAACCGTGGTGTGGACATTTAAGAAGCAAGTCCTTCCATCTTTCCCAACATTCATGAAAGTGCTCTCCCTCTTTTTGTGTGAAATTAGTGATTTCTCTACGGAGAGCATTAGTTTTGTGAACAGAAAGAACTTGTTTAAGAACTTTCTAGACAATTGGTCCCATGTAGTGATAGACCCAACTTCTAGAGAATTCAACCATGCTTTCGCCTTATCCTTCAAAGAAAAAGGAAACGGGCGTGAGGCGGATCGAATCGTCTGAGAAGTTATGGAATTTAAAGGTGGAGCAAATGTCTAGGAATTCTTTCACATGATGATATGGGTCCTCCTTGTCCAACCCATAAAAGGAAGCAAGAACAAGTATGACCCCGGTCTTGAGTTCAAAGTGTCTTTGCCGCCGTGGTGGTGGGCAACACTATGCATGAAGGCGCATTGAATTGGACGAGAGCTGAATAATCTCTAAGAGTTTTAGTTCCATTCTCTTCGCCATTTCAACTGGGATGTCTTTCAATCTTCTATGGAATGTTCTTTCTATTTCGGGATCAAAAGGTGCTAGTTCTTTATCTAGAGATCTACGTCTAGCATAAACTAAGTAACAACCTAAGAGAAAGAAAACTAGAACTAAAAATTATGCTATTCAAAAAAAACAAGTTAAAACTATGTGAATAAGAATGGGAAGAAAGAACCCGAGGAAAAGGAGATGATTGATGGCGAAGATTTAAGAAGCTCCTCCTTCACTTAGTAGCTTCCTTTCTCAATTCCTGTAAATAAAAACAAAAACAAATCAAGTTTCCTAAAATAATGATAGAAAAATCCTAAGCAACGGTTAATTTCTAAAAAAGAAAGTTTCTAAAACTAGAAAATCGAAAGTTACCAAATCCAAAGTTAGAAAGTAGAAAATTCCTAAAAATTAAAAACCTAAATCTCAAAATAGAAAGTAGAGAGGACTGGAGAATTTAGAAAGATGTTACCAATTGGAGATCTATGTTAAAATCCTGCAAAAGAAAACAAAACAAGTTAGTTTCTAAAACAGAAAATCTAAAATTAGAAATTTTCTAAAGAACAAAAAGTCAATTTCTAAAAAGGAAGAAAATCCTAGAATTGGAAAGTTACTAAAAATAAAAAGCTAAAAATTTCTAAAACTAGAAAATAGAAAGTTACTTAAAAGAAGAATCTAAATCTAAAATTAGAAACTAAAAATTTCTAAAAAAATAAAATCTTAATTCTAAAAATAGAAATTAGAAAAAGTAAGAAACTTAGAAGGGATTACCAAATTAGAAGTTTATTTCAGGACCCTACAAAAGAGGAAATAGGTTAGTTTCTAAAATAAAGAAAATAACTCTAAGTTAGTAAAATCCTAAGCTATGAATTATGATAAGAGAAAATCCTAAATTCAATTTGGAGCAAGCAAGCAGTCCCAAGAATGCGCCAAAAACTTGTTTACTCCCCAAGTATAGGGTTGTGATGTAGTAATAAACTCGGTAAGATCGAGGTCGAATCCCACGAGGACTGGTCGTCACAATTCAAATCTGTGATTCTCCTTAACTAATCCAACAATTAATGTAGCGAATTACTAACACAAATTTATGGAAAATAACTATTGAGAATAAGGAAGAAAATTCAATCAGAGAGAGCACTAGGACTTTCGAATCCACCCCTAATTATCCTAACCCTTGTTTTGTCTGTTAATTCACTTTAATTTAGATTGATCTAACTTATCTAGAGAAAGCACAATCTGTGTCCTTAATCGGGCATACAGATTGTCTAATTCCTTCAAGCAATGCCATGAATAACATATCCCATGTCCAAATCGGGCATATGGAATATGCAGTTCAGTAAAGCACCCTGTTTCTTCCTCTACAGGAACCTGTTCATGATCAGATACAAGCACCTAGAATAAGCATCCAGACCACATCCATCCATAGACTCTGATGAAGTTCATAGATGGAGAAGTATAGAATTTAAAGCAATCAAGCACACTAGGGAAAGAAACAAACCAATCTAATTAAAGTAAAATCAACATAGAAAAAAAAGGGTGTTCAAATTAGGGGTTTCATCTCAGCCCTAGCTGAGAGATTAGTTACCCATAAAATCTATTAAACAGATGGATAAATAAAAATAAAAATTCATAAAGAAAAATCAAACCAATTTCTCTCTCTCTTCTTTCTTCTCTCTCTTCTCTTTCTTCTCTCCCTTGCTGTAGATCTGGAAATCCTTCAATTTCTGAATGCCTTTCCTCATGTTTTGCAACTCTTTTTATAGCTGATGGAGTGGCTGGAGTGGTGAAAATCGGATTTGGGAAGTCAGCTGTCGCACTTGCCAAGCAAAAAACCTTTTCGCAGCCCAAGTTCGAGACCTTGAAACACCATACTTTCCTCGTTCAAATTCCAACAAACACCGTCCCTAGGACTTTCTTGAGTCCTCTACATGATGGACGGTTCGATCACCATATGATCAAAGATGGTGGCCCACAACACCTGAAAAACACGATTTTCAAATTGTGCGAAACCTTTCGCACCCTTTTTCATTGTCGTGATCGGTGGGCCCCATGGAAGTGTTTTCTGGAAATCCACCCCGTCCATTGGATTCAGGACGAAATTTCAGTCAAGAATAGGTAGTTTTGAACATCCATTGATGCGTCCCAGAAGAAAACACAAAAAGATCAGGTTTGGACGTTGCAGGGCAGCCCTTTTGTGGCCTCTGTACCGCACACGTGTGCACGCATGGGTATAAAGTATTACCACGGTTTTGAAGTCCTCGAGCCCATCTTCAAGATGGACGGTTCGGATCATCCGTACAGGTGATGAGTGCGGCCCACTAGCGTCCGCAAAAACGGACAGCGACGTCCGTTCGCTGAAGCTGAAAACGGAAACTGCCGTTTTTCCTTTTGAGAAGAAGACGCTGTGACAGTCGGTGGGTCTCACCTTGATGTTTATGGCAAAATCCAATCCGTACATTGGATTCCACTCGAAAAACCGCTCGGGAAAGAACAGTTTTGGGTGTCCATAGATGCGGTCCACCTGCTTTCTGCTCCGCCGTCCGTCCGACGTTTGAACGGCTAGGATCCCGTTTTCTTGATGCCTTCAAATACCGACACCTAGGGAGTGATAATTGCCTTCATTTAGGCCTGATGGACGGTCCGGATTGTTGTTTGGATGGACGGTGTGGACCCACAACCGGCGACCAGCGAACGCTGGAAACGGCAGCTGCCGTTTCGGTGAAGAAGACGTGGTCAGCAGCTGCGCTGACCGCCTGGCTGGTCCCATGCACGGCGGGCGTACATGTACACTGTGTACACACACTGCATATACAGGTCCCATTGTAATGTTCTTGATAAATCTGATCCGTCCATCCTGCTTCCCATATTATTTAAACCATCGAGACCAATTTTTAGGCAGTTCCAGATATCAGGTGGGCCTGAAATCGACGGTTTGTGGGTTGATTTGTCAGTTGGAGCACTTTCCAAGATATCAAAAGGCTGAAACTTGATATGTACGGTTATTTTACGGCCCCCATCACATGTATGAAGTTTTGAGTCAATCGGATGGCGGGAACCATGTGATCTTGCATTTTGTACCAGTTTCGGGCCTCTTTAAACATGAACGGCTTGATTTCCTCGGATCCCTGGCGTGTAAATTCATTGATCTCAGTCCTCTGGAGTCCGTTCCTTGCTCTGGTGTCTTTGGAGCGTAAAATCCACGCTTTTAACATCATTTTTCAATCAACGCTCCTGGTTTCATCCTGTAATAAAAATACAATTAAAATATGGCATTAAGCATTATCATGTACGTAAAATCAGGTAATAGTCGGGGTCTAATATGCAATATTCGACCCTCATCATGAGCCATATCCAAAATCAAGGCGACTGGTGCCTTAAAAAGGGACAGTTCGGATGTAGCAATGGTGCACATATAAAAGGTGAAACTCATAACAAAATGGATGGTTGCAGTTGTGTAGTCACCATGACCTTCTGGCCACAAATCATCTACATTGTGGCCCACCAGACCAACAATCTCAATTGCATTACATGTTTGCACATGTAGGGTGAGGATGGAACTGCATAGAACTTCTAAGACACGCTTACACATTTCATTGAACAGTTGGCATGCAAAAATGGTGGGACTTCACTGATAGCATATATGCTCTAATAGACCCATTTCATCCCACCTCTATTTTAGTAATTTTCTTAGGTATCGAATAGAATTTATTGCAATTCAGTTGAAGTGAGCATCCAAACGCACCTCAAATAGAATATAGTAATAGAGAGGTATTTGTTTACCCTCCCTTTCTCTCCCTTTCTCTCTCGGATCTCTCTTTCCTTCCCTCCTATATATATTCTAACCATTTTTTTAAACGAAGATTTTCACAAAAGAGAATTTTCCAAAACCATACAAGTAGCTAAATCCCTAAACCCCCAAATTTTAAAATCCCTAAAATTTCAAAATTTACAAATCCTAAATCTTGTGATTTCAAAAACATTGTATATTACCTCTTGAAAGTTGCTGTAGAGTGATAGAAACGATTTGGTGCGGCGTCTCTGCAGGATGATTCGGTGCGGCGTTTCTCGAAGAGAAAGCAGGGAGAGAAGGTGCGAGAAATCTAACAGGGAAGGAAAGAGAGATGCAGGGAGGGAAGGAAAGAGAGATCCGAGAGAGAAAGGATCGAAATCTGTCAAGGAGGTAAGAAATCGAGAACCAGAGAGAGAGAGAGAGAGAGAGAGAGAGAGAGAGAGCCCGACCGGGAATTTTGGGGTTTTTTTAAAAAAAAAAAAAAAATCGGGGTCAAGTTGTACAAGGCCTGATGACGTGTATTGCGCCGTTAACTCCCTCATCTGTGGGCCCTACAGTGTCGTCCAATCAGAAAGTAACACAACTGGTCCGTCTTCTGGAGCGTCCGGGCGGGGGTAGGATGCAATCCGCGTCCGTCCACTAATGCGCTAGGCTTTATATGTTGGTTTTCCACCGTGTGAAAATCGGTGGTCACTTTTCAACCGTACACATGACATGGTTGTATGGCAATCCAGGCCATCCTAATTAACGACCCAACTGTGGATGGAGCATCACAGAAAAATTAAATTGATAAGATATTATTAACCATCTGATTCTTTCATTTGAATTTGGACCACTCAAGTTTTACTTTAACCATTTATTTATTAGTCACGATTGTTATGCTTGCTTCGTCACTGTAATTTTAGATATATGCTCTGGGACACATAAATTTAACAGTATGGATAGCTGTCCACTGGATCCTCACCACTATTGTTATGATTGCTTCATCATTATAATTTTAGATATATGCTCCACCTGAAATGGGACACATAAATTTAACAGTATGGATAGCTGTCCACTGGAGCCTCAGGTGAGGATGATGATCCTCCACTTCCTTTTAAACGGTTGTAAACTTGCACAGGAGTCTACGAAAGTTTTTATAAGAGAAGGAAGAAAACTGGTGCGATCCAATCGTGAAGGGCAAGGAATCCTTCATTTTCTTGTCCACGTACGTGGACCGTTTACATCATTCAGTGAAGTCGTCGGAGAATTTTTCACGTATGGACACGTCTAAATGGCAAAGGAAGCTGATTGCGTGGTGTGCCACACCACGGACCTCAGTGGTGTGTTGACGTCACCAAGTACTGTGGGCCCCACCATGATGTATGTACTATATCCACACCGTCCATCCATTTTTTGAGATAATTTTAGGGCATAAGACCAAAAATCAGTTAGATGCAAAGCTCAAGTGGACCACACTACATAAAGCAGTGGGGACAATGACATCCACCCTTAAAATCTTCCTGGGACCACAGGAGTTTCGGATCAAGCTGACATTTGTGTTTTTCCTGCGTACATGTCTTTGTGACCTTATGAATAGGTTGGATGTGAAATCAACATTATGGTAGACCCTAGGAATGTTTCCACGTTGTGTGTCATTGTGTACACTGCTTTTTCTGGTGTGGTCCACTTGAGCTTTGAATTTGCCACATTATTTAGCTCATACCTTAAAATGATCTCGCAAAATGGATAGAAAGTGTAGATAGAACACATATACATTACGGTGGGGTCAACAGAATGTGTTGACATCAATACACCACCGAAATTATGCAATGGGATTTAGAACACATATATCGTCATGGTGTAGACAACAGTAACTTGGTAACTTGGTGAAGTCACTACACCATAGTGGTCATGCAATCGGATACCAATGGCAAATGGGTTGGATGGGGCCGGGAGGACTGATCTTCCTAATGGACTTTGTGCTGTCAACTGTTCTAATACGAATAAGCACGCATTTTTTTTTCATTGGGCTGTATTGATATTTTAATGCTACTATTTTTACATGTGGATGTGCTTATTTGGCCATGATTGGTTAACGCAATCGATTAAGAGTTTGGTCCGCTCCATGCATGGCATGGACTATTGTGTCAGAACAAAGGAGTAATGAACATTGAGATTCATATTTTCGTAGCTTCAGTTGATTCTTACATTTGATGAGATGTTTTGACGAAGGATACACATCATATTGGCCCAAAAATAAAAACAACTTATATTTGGCATTCCGTCTCCGTTGTTCCTATGATGTCGCCCACTTGAGTTTGGATCTGCCTGATTTTTAGTCACAAGGTTGAAAATGGAGCATCAAACCCTCCTTTAAATATATATATATATATATATATATATATATATATATATATATATATTTAACATGCACACACGCCATCACACACTCACGCCATGGTGGGATTTCACCACCTATGGGTACTCGAACCCTCAACCAGGTGTTGAAACTCCAAAGAGTCTACCACCGGAGTAAGAGTAAGGACCCAATGGAGCATCAAACCTGATGGATGGAACTGATCTCACATATACAATGTGGTGGGGCACAAAAAAATTGGTTGTTTTACCCACTATGTAAAAAAAAAGTGTTAACATGATTCATGTCCTCCCAAACCCTAAACTCCACTGGCTATGGTTTTCATCTCTCTATTTTTTTGGCGCCATTTTTGACTCATAATGACAAGTCTCTTTCTTAGTTATTTCTTAGAATATGGTATAGCCCCCTTTTCTCTCTATTTCTCATCCATCTTGTCTCATGATGAAAAATCTCTTCCTTAGCTATTTCTAGGAAAATGATATGGCACATTTTTTCTCTTTATTTTCCTTCCGTCTCCATCTCATAATGACAGACCGCTGTTAACTATTTTCTCATAAAAGGATATGGCCCATAAGTAGTTATGGATGAATTGATTGTTGTTAACCGATGTCTTAAATATGAGGAAATTCGACTAGCCCGAGTAAGTTCGGGTGAAAATCTAGCAACAATTTATTTTCACTGGTAGCTATTTTCTCATAATAGGATATGTGTACTCCTGATGTGCACGCGCACCACCTGGTGTGGGGTCCCCAGTGATGTCTTTGAGAAATCTACTCCGTCCATCCATTTTGTTAGTTCTAGGTATAGCCCGCCTTAAAATATCGGGTGATCTCGATTCTTAGGTGGTCCATATCAAGTGAATATTTGTTTTAACTATGGATCTTGCTGATCTAAGGGTTGAAATTTGGCATATACGATTAATTTATGATATATTGGCATGGTGTTAGGTTTCTCATCAAACGGATCGTGAGAACCTTGTGATCTAGAATTCGAGGTCCATGTTAATGGCATTTTCGTAATTATTTCTGTTGGGAAAAATACGACAAGTCCGGATACTTGGTTATGGACTGGATCAATTTTTATAAAATTATCCGAGAGTCCGAGCCAATAGTTCGGGCCGAGATTAAACAAAGCTTAAAGGAGAGACTTAGCTCGGATTTGTAACGGATATGAATCCCGACCGAGATTGAAAGAGTCTAGAGCCTTAAGCAAGCATTAGACACATCAAGTTGACTCGGTTAATGAGACAACAATGTCTAAAGGGATCTATTAAAGGCCCTAAAACTGAAAGCCACTTGACCGACTATAAAACTGACCTATGTATGGTTGGTAATAATGTCGGCTATTGGATAGAAGAGAAACATCGGTTCTAAATCAATGTGGATTCATCTGACAGTGGACGAACAACTTTCTTTGTAAGCCGGTCGAGATCGTGAATCTATTAAGGCCGAGCCAAGCAAAGGAGACGGTGTAATCTTAAACACCGTCCCATCCCAAGAATCTTGTAAAAGGATCCCCGATCCCGGAAATCTCGGGATTGGAAAATATCCGCAAACAAGATCAAATCTCTCGATAAATCAAGAGAAAATCCCTTTACGCCGGGATCTCTCACTCCTATAAAAGGAGGGCTTTCCCAGAATCAAAGGTACGCAAAAAAAAAAAAAAAAAAAAAAAAAAAAAAAAAACCCAAAATAGGATTCCTCTTCCTGAGCCCTTACTGACTTAAGCATCGGAGGACCCCCGGCCCAAGCCAGGGTCTCTCTTTTCTCCTTCACTGTATTGCAGGTCGAAGTACAGGAAGAGGTTGATCCAGATTTTCGCATCAACAGAAGTACGGGAAGAGATTGATCCAATTTTTTACATCAACAGTTTGGCGCCGTCTGTGAGAAACGATACAAAAAGTCGTGTTTTCACGTTCTACCCAAGGAGCTGTATACTCATTCTAAATAGCGAGAACCAGAAGAATGAAGCCCGAAGAACCAGGTGACGTTTGTAAGTGTTATGGTCTCATACGCCTTTGGTTGTCAAATTTTGATGTGTCAAAACATCTATCTGTGTCCTGTGCTTGTGTGATGATGTGAATTCAAGACACTGCATAAACACTTCAAGAAGCTACAAGTTGAACTCTTCAAGATGCTACAAGTTGAAGCTCAAGAAGCTGAAGTTCAAGAAGCTACAATGTTGATGTTCAAGTCTTAAAGAACAACTCATGACTTCAAGACTAATAAGCAATGCATGAAGTAGTTGTTATGCTGATAAAGATCTCAAGTTTGAAGCTACAACAAGTTCAAGATCTCAAGCCTGATATTGTTCAAACAATTTACATTCGTTGAATGGTTGAAGTTCAATGTCCATACGACATGTTTCAGGTTTGAATGACCTTAGGTTGACCCTTTAAGTAGGTCATTTTGGATATATAAATCAAATATTTATTCTACATAAGTTTGGTCTATTCCATGACCAGTCCTAGCTCTTGTTCGACCAGTTCTGACATTGGTTCGACTAGTCCAAGAAATTCCACGACCAGGTCTTAAGTAGTTGAAGATTTTTGGAATTTTTGGTACGCCTGACCGATCTGGAAGTCCTTCGACCGGTCGTAGGTTGGCTTCGACTTGTCCACGATCGGTCGTGGAGCTACGACTCAAAATCCAAAGCAACATATTTCATGGTCCTACGACGGTCGTAGGGATCTACGACCGGTCGTAGGTGACCCACGACCGGTCGTAGGGTACTCACGACCCGATCGTGGAGCGGCTTTTTCTAAGATCGCGCTCAATTTTTCAAAAATCATTTGAGCTACGACCAGTCCTAAGTTTCTAAGACCAGTCGTAGAAACGATTTTTTCTTCTATAAATTGAACACGAAATTCAGAGTTTTTACACTTCAACACTATTCCATTTCAAGAATTTTCAAGTAATTACTCTGAGATAAGTCTGTGTTTATTTTAAGCTAAATTGTGCTTATTTAATATTCCTTTTTGCTAGCTTATTTAATTTGATTTTGTTTCTATATTCCAATCTTATTTGAAAAGAGGAATTATCTTATTCCTTCTTCTTGGGATCAAAATCAAATATAGCTATGCCCAACGAGTTAAATCTAAAATCTATTAGAATTTAGAACCTTATGAATGTGAGTATTGGAAATTGAACTTTGACCTTCAATCATCTACTCCGATTGGTTCTACCGGGCTGCTAAGAAAAGGAGAAATCCAGGTATTTTACAATTCTGTAAAATTCATTTACTTTTGGTTTTGTTTGAGATTAAGCCAGAAAAATCTCATTGTACCGGTTTTGTTTGAGGTTGAGCCAGAAAAATCTCATTGTATTGGTTGTCTGAGGAAAACCAGAAAACTCAGAAAAGAGGGGTTTTTGAATTGTGTAAGCCCAAGTGAAAAAGACACAATTGTAAAGGTTTTTGGTGAACCTGAGAAAACCTATTTGATAGTGAGCAATAATATCCCTGTGTGAGGATATTAGGAGTGGAGTAGCACTGTACATGTGGTTGGAAAGCAGTTGGTGTACACACAGGCGAACCACTATAACTCTTTGTCTTGTGGATTGAATGCTTGCTTAATTTTCATATCTTTTATCATTCAATTGTGTGGAATGTACAAGTGGATGTGAATGTTGTAACTATTTACATTTCAAGCAAGTGTGGGGATTGTTGTAATAATTTAGATCTTTACTTTTGCATTTATTTTCAATTCCTTGCTATTTCATTTACTTATATTAAAATTGAGTCCTTGATTCAAAAGAGGTTCTAGAAATAAGGTTGTCCTACCATAAGCCCTTGTTTATTATGGTGTAAGGTTGTCTTAGAAGCTGAATTTGTATCAATCTCTCAATACTTATTTATCAAGGTGATTTAAATTTAGCATTGTGAATTGATTCATAATTGTAAGGGTATTGATTTACTTTAGTTCCGCTGATTTTATTTTAAATTTGGCATAGTCCTATTCACCCCCCCCCCCCCCCCCCCCTCTCTAGGACATATAGCTTGGCCTTTTCAAGTGGTATCAAAGCCTAATAGCTCTTTTTTTTTGTTGCTTTTTATTTGGATTTATTTCCTGAGCTAACGATCTAAGCTATATAAAAAGATGTCAAATTTTGATAGCCTTTCAGTTACTAGGCCTCCACCTTTTGATGGCTCCAACTATGCCTATTGGAAAGCCAGAATGAGGATCTTCCTCAAATCAATGGATGAAAGTGTGTGGCAAGCCACAGTGACTGAATGGAATCCTCCTTTCATGGAAGTAACTGGTGTTGATGGTTCAAAATATATGAAAATAACACCGTATTACCAATGGACCACACTTCAGAAAAATGAGAGTAGTGCTAATGCTAAAGCACTAAATGCAATTACTTAGCACTATCACCTAGATGAGTTCAAAGAATCATATCTGTGATCTTTAAAAACAAGCCTGGGATATTTTAGAAATGACACACGAAGGTACATCAATTGTCAAGAAATCTAAAGTCCAACTCCTCACAACTAAATTTGAAGAAATTCATATGGAGGAAAATGAAATGTTTATGGACTTTTACACTAGATTGAATGACATTGTAAACTCAATGTGGGGTCTTGGCGATAAGATCTCGAGAAAGTAAAGTGTGTGCAAAAATACTACGCTCTCTTCCGAGCGGTTCAATTCAAAGGTAGCGCAATCCGGAACTTCGTGATACGGACAATATGAAGGTAGAAGAATTAGTTGGTTCTTTGCAAACCTATGAATTAAGTTTTAAAGCTCTAAAGGTAAGTCTATTGCTTTGAAGTCATCTAAAAGTATTACTCAAGAAAATTCAGATTGAAAAGTCGAAGATGATATGGCCCTTTAGCGAAAAAAGTTTTATAAGATTTTCAAAAGTAAGAAAAGAGTCGACTTTCAAAAGGCAAATGAAAAGAAACGTTCTAAACCTAAGTCTAAATCTTGGAAGTCATTGAAAGATAGTCAATGTTACAAGCTGTCAAGAATATGGGCATTTAGCAAACAAATGTCCTAAAAGGATAGATCAAAAGGAAGGGTATGTTGGCTACTTGGGATGAATCGTCGATTAAAGCCTCTTCAATCGAAAATTGAAAGTCGAGTCGGGCGTGAACTTAAGGCCCTTATGACTCTAGCCAAGTTTACCTTTTTCGAGATCACGATGATTCAACAAGTGAAGAAAATTTGGATAGTGATCATGAAAATGATGAAGATCTTCAAGATGCTTACAATGCCTTATATAAGGAAAGTTGTAAAATTCTTTGTTAAACTTAAACTTCAAAAAGAAAAGTTTTTAAACTTAAAGAATGTTTTGAAACCCTTGTTTTAGAAAAATCTCAAATTTGATTGTTTTGAAAAATCAAAGTGTGATCTAGAATTCAAAACCTCCCTAATTGAAAATTTGAAATCGAAAATGAGAAACTTAAAAATGAAGTATCTTCTCTTTTAAGTTTGAAGGACACATGGAGATATGCCCAAGGTGATCCAAAATTAGAGAAATTATTATCCTGATCAAGAAAATGTGGCGATCGATCCGGGTTGGGCTTTGATAAAAACACATCTCCTAAACGAAGAATGCTCCTTCCAATTTTGTGAAAGGAGAGACTTCTAACTCAAAAGGAAAAGGTACTAGTCAAGTTTTTTCTAAAAATACAAAAACTTTTCAAAAACACAAAAAGCGGACTATATAAATTTCAAAAATCAGATTCAAACCCACTTCTTTGAAAAAATTGTTGATTTACTTAAGGAGCTATTAAAATCTAACTCAAGATGGTCACTCTTATAACTATAAACAAAGAAGACCAATTATTCTCCTAAACCCAAAACGGTACTGAAATGGGTTCCCAAGGTTACTTGTTTGGTTGCTCACACTGCTTTCAAAGCTACAAGCCATTCAAAATGGTACCTAGACAGTGGATGCTCCAGACATATGACAAAGAGCGACAAAGCTCTATTCACCGATCTTAAAGATATGATGATGGGTCACATCACATTTAGTGATGGTAGCAAGCTGCAAGATAATTGGCAAAGGTACGGTCCAACTCTATAACCTTCCCTTATTTAAAAATGTGTTATATGTTGAGGGTTTAAAACACAACTTGTTGAGCATATCTCAAATATGCGATAACAACCATAATGTTAAATTTTCTAATCAAGGTTGTGAAATTACAAATGAAAAGGGTTACGTAATATTAACTGTCGTGAGAACTTCCGAAAACCTGCTATATAGTAAGCAATGGTAGCTCATCTAATCAAACGTGCTACATGGTCCATACCAGATGAGACAGCATTTATGGCATAAACGCCTTGGACATGTACACTACTGAAATTTATACAGATTGAGCAAAAGTGAACTAATTAAAGGTCTACCTAAAATGCAAAAGTAGACAAGATTTGTGGTGAATGCCAAGTATGGTAAACAAACTAGGAGCTCTCACAAAAAGGTGAACTCCAATATCACCACAAGACCACTCGAGCTTCTCCATATGGATCTTATAGGACCAACAAGAACGGAAAGTCGAGGTGGCAAAAAGTACATCTTAGTTATTGTAGATGATTATACAAGATACACTTGGGTTTCATTCTTGAGAGATAAATCGAAACCCTTGATGAAGTGAAAAAAGATTATAAAACGGATTCAAATGAAAAATGTTCTCAAGTCAAGATCCGTAGTGATCATGGATCCGAATTCGAAAATAGCGGTTTGAGAAATTTTGTAGCGATCGTGAATATCGCATGAATTCTCTGCACCTAAAACTCCTCAAAAAATGGAATTGTCGAGAGGAAGAATAGAGTGCTTCAAGAAATGGGAAATGTTATGTTAAATAGCATGAAGCTTCCTAGGAATCTCTGGGCTGAAGCAGTGAATACAGCCTGCTACATTATTAACCGTGTTTATATTTGTAAATCTAATAATAAAACGCTTATGAAATGTGGTTTGAGAAAAGCCTTCATCAAATACTTTCGAGTTTTTGGACAAAAAGTGCTATATTTTACGTGGCCGTGAAAATTTGGGAAAATTCGACACTAAAAGTGATGAAGGGATCTTTTTAGGTTATTCTTTAAACAGTCGTGCATATCGTGTTCTGAACAACAGGGACCGGTGTGATTCAAGAGTCAATAAATGTTGTGATTGACGATCTTTTGAATACACCTGTCCTAGTTTAGATAATGATGAAGTTCTTATACTTGAAAAACAAGAAATTTCATCAAGTGAAACTAATCTGAATTAAGGATCATTAAAGATCATCCAACTTCTCAAATACTTGGAAACCCTCTCACCGGTGTAATGCACTTTCGTAGACAATTAGAGGACATATGTAACTACGTATGCTTTACATCCCAGTTGAGCCGGGTAACGTAAAGAAGCACTTTCGGATGAAAATTGGATTCTTGCGATGCAAGAAGAACTTAATCGGTTGTCGAAATGATGTCGGCACCTTGTTCCTAGACCTAAAGATAAACATATTATTGGAACAAAATGGATTTTCAAAAACAAATCTGATGAACTTGGAAATATTATTCGAAATAAAGCAAGACTAGTTGTACGGGGATATACACAAATTGAAGGTATTGACTATAATGAAACATTTGCCCCTGTAGCTCGTCTTGAATCAATCAGACTTTTTATCTCCATTGCATGTTTTAGGAAAATTAAAATTTATCAAATGGATGTAAAGAGTGCCTTTCTGAATGGTGATTTACATGAAGAGGTATATGTTGAACAACCTACAAGGTTTGAAGATCCTAAATTTACTGATCATGTGTATCGTCTTAAGAAAGCTCTCTATGGTCTGAAACAAGCTCCCAGAGCATGGTACTAAAAACTGACTAAGTTTTTACTAAGTCATAATTTTCAGATGGGATGTGTTGATAAGACACTCTTTGTTAAGAAACATAACGATGATATTCTAATAGTTCAAATATATGTTAACGATATTATTTATGGATCAACTTTGTACTAACATGATTTGTTGAGTTTGCATTTGATGAAGTCTAAATTCGAAATGAGCATGGTTGGAGAATTAAACTATTTCCTAGGGTTGCAAGTAAAACAACAACCTGATGGAATTTTTATCTCTCAAACAAAATATGCTCAGAGTTTAATTAAGAAATTTGGATTCGAAAAAGGTAAAAATTTTGATACTCCTATGAGTACAACCTTGAGACTCTCAAAAGACTCTACAGGTAATGATGTGGATCCTAAATTGTATCGTAGTTTGATTGGTAGTTTGCTTTATCTTACTGCTAGTAGACCAGATATTACTTTAAGTGTTGGTATTTATGCTCGTTATCAATCAAATCCTAAAGAATCTCACTTAACTGCTGTTAAGCGGATTATGCGATATGTCGCAAGTTCTACTAAACTGGGTCTCTGGTATCCACATGAGACTAATGTTCAATTAGCCAAGAATGCGCAGATCTTGTGAAATTTGGAAACATTGATGATAGGAAATCAACCAGAGTGGTGGTTGTTTCTACATTGGAAATTGTCTTGTTTCTTGGTTTAGCAAGAAGCAAAGTTCTATATCGCTATCAACAATTGGTGAAATTTGAATACATTCTTCTTTGAAATGCATGTACTCAACTTGTTTGGATGAAACGAATGTTAAGCGATTATGGAATTACTCAGATTCTATGATTTTATTTTGTGATAATTCGGTGCAATAAATATCTCTAAAAATCCATTCAAGCATTCTCGTACTAAGCATATTGACATTAGATTTCATTACATTCGTGAATTAGTGGAAGAAAAATTAATATATTTGGATTACATTCCAACCGAGACTCAACTGGCGGACATTTTCACTAAACCGCTCGACAAAAGCAGATTTAATAAATTAAAGTTTGATCTCGGTATGTGCAATTTAAATTGAGTTTGCATGATTTGGTGTATCATAATGTACATAAGTTTGATGTTTTATTTGTTTAAATTTGAAATTATTTAAAAAAAAAAAAATTACAAATTATGTGTCGTACTCGACCTGTCGTGAGAATACACGACCGGTCGTGCCACGACCGGTCGAACACGTACACGACCAGTCGTGAAACTCGGGATTTCACTTCAAATTGGGGATTTTTTCTCTTCTTCTTCATTTCTTGTTTCTCTCTAACGGTTCTAGCTACGACCGACCCAACCCACCTTCATTGTACTTCAAGGTTAGTGGTTCTTTTGCATTTTTTTTGTAAATTCTTGCTATTAGTATTTCAAATCTCATTCTTGTGGAATCTATTTGGTCATTCATTGCAGGTTTGGGGTTTTATCTTGAAAAATCTGTTTTATTTAAACCTCATTTCTTCCAACTTGTTGTTTCCTTGAAATCCTTCTTTGAAAATGGATGCTAGAGGTAAAAAGAAAACTACTCGAGGTCCATCTTCTTCTAGATCGCTTATTGTTCAACGTCATCTTCGCTCTCCTGAAAATGATCCTTCTGATGCTCGGGATTTGCGTATGCGCAATATTATTGTTGAACGTCATGTTAATGTCAATCACATTGCTTCTTTTGGTATCCCTTCTCTGTTGGAATCTGTGGGATGGGATAACATCTTACATTGGGGTGGAGCTGCATACCAGTCCATTGCCCAATCCATGTTTGCATGTATCTGTGATTTTTCTCTTGAGGATTTAACTTTTAAAGTTGATACTCAAGAAGGATTGTTTGTAGTAGATCGACATTTGATTGTGACATTATGGAAATACCTATCAATGATGAAAGCATTCCAATTCATATTTTACATGATAGTCTCTCAGAATCTGAACGAAGAATGCTTACTAGAGATTTATGTAATTTGGATGTTCATTAGACTCATAAAGGTCATACACTTCCCTCAAGGTATTTGTTACCCAGACACAGAGTACTTCATAAGATATTCATCTCAAATCTTTATCCACGTTCTGGTAATAAAACCGAACTCACTGCTTTCATGGTTCGTGTTTTGCATTCTGTAGTCTCAGGTGCAAAAATTTGTCTCCCTTCTTTAATTTGTCATTCCATTATTCTATCTCGTCACCATCCTGGACATAGTGATATACCCTTTGGTTATTTATTGACTATGCTGGCAAATCATATGCTCATAGCTATGCCTACTAGAGAAAAACCCATCCATCATCTCCCTTTTAATAATTCCAATCTTAACAAGATGACTTTAGAATTGGCTGATGGCCAAGTGGATGCTGGTAGCAGTGGTGCTGATGCAGGAAATGCTCAAGCTAGTGATCTTCCTGAAGACGTGAATATGGATGATTTATTTGAAGAACTTGAGTCAGACTCGGCTGATGATCCTGATTTTCAGCCTTCTGATTTTGATGAGAAATTGAATTCTCTTCAAGAGCAGGTGGCTCAAATTCGTGTTACTCAAGACACACAATTTTCTTATTTGCGTAAATATATGAGGCGGGTTGCAAAGGGTTTACATAAAATTGATCCATCTAATCCTGCACCCTCTTCTGGTTCTGACTAAATTTTAATGGGTCTGTAATTTCTTTTTAAGACTTTACATGCTTACTGTTTTTTTTTTATGCACTATGTTCTCTTGAATCAACTCCTATTTTCATTATTGTTGATGCTCTTCTTCCTTTGTCATTTTGTGTCAAAAAGGGGGAGAAGTTTTGGAGGTCTCCTATTTACTCAGGCTATTACTCAGGGGGAGTTAAAGTTAAAGAGTTAAACTTGAAATTAGTTTTATCATATCTATATAACTGTGCATGCTTATTGTGAACATGTTGTGTTTGTACTTCTCTTATGTTTATTGGAAGTATTGTTACTTAGGTGTTTTGTCACAAATTTGACAAAGGGGGAGATTGTAAGTGTTATGGTCTCATACGCCTTTGGTTGTCAAATTTTGATGTGTCAAAACATCTATCTGTGTCCTGTGCTTGTATGATTATGTGAATTCAAGACACTGCATAAACACTTCAAGAAGCTACAAGTTGAACTCTTCAAGATGCTACAAGTTGAAGCTCAAGAAGCTGAAGTTCAAGAAGCTACAATGTTGATGTTCAAGTCTTAAAGAACAACTCATGACTTCAAGACTAATAAGCAATGCATGAAGTAGTTGTTATGCTGATAAAGATCTCAAGTTTGAAGCTACAACAAGTTCAAGATCTCAAGCCTGATATTGTTCAAACAATTTACATTCGTTGAATGGTTGAAGTTCAATGTCCATACGACATGTTTCAGGTTTGAATGACCTTAGGTTGACCCTTTAAGTAGGTCATTTTGGATATATAAATCAAATATTTATTCTACATAAGTTTGGTCTATTCCATGACCAGTCCTAGCTCTTGTTCGACCAGTCCTGACATTGGTTCGACTAGTCCAAGAAATTCCACGACCAGTCTTAAGTAGTTGAAGATTTTTCGGAATTTTTGGTACGCCCACGACCAGTCCTGGAAGTCCTTCGACCGGTCGTAGGTTGGCTTCGACTTGTCCACGATCAGTCGTGGAGCTACGACTCAAAATCCAGCAACATATTTCATGGTCCTACGACCAGTCGTAGGGATCTACGACCAGTCGTAGGTGACCCACGACCAGTCGTAGGGTACCCACGACCAGTCGTGGAACGGCTTTCTAAGATCGCGCTCAATTTTTCAAAAATCTGTTAGAGCTACGACCAGTCCTACGTTTCTAAGACCAGTCGTAGGAACGATTTTTTCTTCTATAAATTGAACACGAAATTCAGAGTTTTTACATTCAACTCTATTCCATTTCAAGAATTTTCAAGTAATTACTCTGAGATAAGTCTGTGTTTATTTTAAGCTAAATTGTGCTTATTTAATATTCCTTTTTGCTAGCTTATTTAATTTGATTTTGTTTCTATATTCCAATCTTATTTGAAAAGAGGAATTATCTTATTCCTTCTTCTTGGGATCAAAATCAAATATAGCTATGCCCAACGAGTTAAATCTAAAATCTATTAGAATTTAGAACCTTATGAATGTGAGTATTGGAAATTGAACTTTGACCTTCAATCATCTACTCCGATTGGTTCTCCGGCCGCTAAGAAAAGGAGAAATCCGGTATTTTACAATTCTGTAAAATTCATTTACTTTTGGTTTTGTTTGAGATTAAGCCAGAAAAATCTCATTGTACTTGGTTTTGTTTGAGGTTGAGCGAGAAAAATCTCATTGTATTGGTTGTCGAGGAAAACCAAAACTTCGAAAAAGGGGTTTTTGAATTGTGTAAGCCCAAGTGAAAAAGACACAATTGTAAAGGTTTTTGGTGAACCTGAGAAAACCTATTTGATAGTGAACGCTAATATCCCCTGTGTGAGGATATTAGGAGTAGAGTAGCATTCTGTGTGGCTGTTGGAAAACAGTTGGTGTACACACAGGCGAACCACTATAACTCTTTGTCTTGTGGATTGAATGCTTGCTTAATTTTCATATCTTTTATCATTCAATTGTGTGGAATGTACAAGTGGATGTGAATGTTGTAACTATTTACATTTCAAGCAAGTGTGGGGATTGTTGTAATAATTTAGATCTTTACTTTTGCATTTATTTTCAATTCCTTGCTATTTCATTTACTTATATTAAAATTGAGTCCTTGATTCAAAAGAGGTTCTAGAAATAAGGTTGTCCTACCATAAGCCCTTGTTTATTATGGTGTAAGGTTGTCCTTAGAACTGAATTTGTATCAATCTCTCAATACTTATTTATCAAGGTGATTTAAATTTAGCATTGTGAATTGATTCATATTTGTAAGGGTATTGGTTTACTTTAGTTCCGCTGATTTTATTTTAAATTTGGCATAGTCCTATTCACCCCCCCTCTAAGACATATAGCTTGGCCTTTTCAACGTTGCCGTCACTGGACAACCGGGAACAAGTGCAACCCAGGGTGCACAAAATCAACCCGATAATCGTCAAAGTTCCGCCCCTGGTCCAGCTACTTCTGTGGCAACTAACGTTCAGCGGAACCATGGACGATTAGATCGGGAAGTCAAAGAGCTTAGAGCTGATGTAAACGTTATGAAACAAATGTTGGAACAAATGCACCATCAACAAATGCAGCAATTTAATCAGGGCCAGGCGATGAACGTTCCACAACGAGTTGCCGACCCTCAGCCTACCATTCAGCGATCCCTTCCATAGCCGAGTCAGCCCCATGGGCCGTCCGATCCAGTACCCGCTCACTCCGCGAATGCTGAGCTGCCTCCCACTGATCTCAGACATGAAATAGATCAGAGGAGGCGTGACCGGCTTTCGAATGAAACTATGGCAGAAAGTGGCAAGCCCTGGAAAGCCGACCTCCAAAACTTCAAGAAAGAGGTGCGGGAGGAGATGGCAGATATGAAGTGTTCACTCTCCAAGTATAGGGTTGTGATGTAGTAATAAACTCGGTAAGACCGAGGTTGAATCCACAGGGACTGATACCTGTACGTCGTCTGAAACTAAGTAGAACTAGAACTAGAATAAGATGTAATCTAAATTGAATGAATATGAGGAAAATATGGTGAAATAGAAAACTAAAATTGGTAAAATTTAAAGGTAGAAAACTAGGGTGCCAAGGATCCACTTGTAGAGATCAGGGAGATCTACGCCTGTTTTAAGAATCAACCAGACTTAGAGTCCTATCTTCATCCAGTTGAAGGGTGTAACCATGAAAATCGAACTGAACTTCCTTTGATATAATTTCCAAGGGATGAAAGGTATATGAATTAGAATGGATTCCATCACCAAACCATGCCCAGGAGACGAAGTAAACAACAGAATTAAACTAATTAATCACCAATCAGAGAATTATGAAGGTTAGGAAGGGTACCGATCATCCGACCATGCCTGGAGACAATGGTGAACGATAGGGCTTCCCGACGTCATAAAACATAAAAGGAAAAGAAATATTCAAAGCCATTGCGGACTCCATTGTAATTTCGGTCACAACGGACCATTAAAAACCAAAAATACTCCCATAATGAAATTAAATCAAAACCCATTCGGTCCTAACAAAAGGCACAAGCGTAAACTCTCCCATCACACTTGCAAGCTTCACCTCTTAGCCCTAAGCTAAGAGGTTTAACCCACCATGATTGGGCCAAGACATCTCTTAAAAGGAGAAAAACATAAATAAATAAAATAAAATAAAAGAAATCTCTCTCTCCCTACGTCTGCCCACGTCCCTTAAGCCGAAGCCCTCCTTTTAGTCGATCCCTCCCTTTCCTTTTGCTTCTCTTTCCTTTTAAACAGATGGAAAGTCGGTCGGCTGATTGAGACGGTGCTGAAGGGCGGAGTCGGTGGAATGTTTTCGCATAAGCAGCGTGCGTAACATCTTACCCAGCAGAAAACGATGCATACAACTCCTCTTTCCTTGCTTTCTTTCCAAAATGAACACTGTACCTTAGAATTTTTTGGACAGGTCTACACAATGGATGGTCTGGATCGTTCATCCGATCACGATCAAAGGCCCACAACGTCCGAAATTTCCGGACGTGCGTAAACAGAGTCCGCTGACATATCGTCGCTGGACTCTCGGTGGGACCCACTTCTTGGTGTCTTTTGAGAATCCAGTATGTTCATTGTATTCAGCTCGAAAAACCACCTAGAAATGGGTATTTTTTTTTATCAGATTTAGTGTGGTCCACCTAGACTTTTACTTCACCATCCGTCTTGTGTTTGATGGCGATCTTCCTATGTGTGCATGCATGGTACCCAAAAAACGCCATGTGTACGGTCTAAATCTCATCCTGGTTTGAATGGATGGCTTGGATCAGCTGTCCGGATGATGAAGGTGGGCCATAACATTCTTCCAGCGGTTGGTCGTGCGCAAGATAAAACAGAGACTCCATCTCTTTTTAGGAATAGTCGGTCAAACTGACTTTGACAGGCTCAGACGGTCCAGTGCAACGAGAGTGCACTTTTGCATTATGCACTGCTACTTCTCATGGGGCCCACTGCAGTGTTTCAGATGCAATCCGCTCCATCCATCCGGTCTTCTAACGAGTTTAAGGGGTCGAGTCCCAGTTTGAAGCCTATCCAGAGATCAGGTGGGCCCCACTTAAGGATTTAAGGGGCTGATCTGTTCGTTGGGCCACTTCTACAACGATCCAATGGGTGAGTTTTGACGTGTACGGTTAATTTATGGTACTCAGGCCACATATAGATTCTCGGGCTGAATGGATGGTGGGAATCGTATGATCTTGTATTCTGGACGATTTTCAGGCCCTTTTGGACCCAATCACTTGATTTTCTTAGATATCTGGAGTGTATATTCTTCGATCTTGGTCCCCTGGGCTCCATCCCTTGCCTTGGTGTCTTTAGAGCATCAAAACCACACTTTTAGTACCTGTTTTCAGTCCAAGCTTGTAATTACACCTTGCATCATAAACATGATAAAAATGGGTCATTAAACAGTATCTTGTTCGTAAATCTAGGCAGTAACTGGGGTCTCATATGCAATATTTGACCCTCAACACAACCCCCAACCAGCATTTTGCTAGTCCCGAGCAAAGTATGCTAAAAATAAATTGAGAAATACAGGATGATTTCTATGAACTTTAGTGACTCTCGAAAAATAATTCAGTTACGAGAATTCCAAGATTCATGACTGTTGGCAATATTTTCTCCTGGCCTCAAGCACACAGTAAATTTCATAGTCAAGTTCAAAATATTAATCCATCAATCAGACAAATTCTAAGCATTGAGTTTCACGGTTGTATAATGAAATCTCGGCTTATCATCATTAAGAGATCAAATTGTCAATTTCATGATATCATTGGTAACCAATAAGAAAATTCATAACTTCCAACACCTAAACCAGAACTTGCCTCACAGATCATTCTTTCATTATACCAACTTTTGATTTTTTTATTAAAAATAACGCCAAGGAGGGGAAATCAAGTCCTCACTTATAGGGAGCAAACCTATGGTGAAGACTGAACGCCCAAACTTTTTTTACATGAATGAGATCCACACCTATAGGGAGCAAACCTATGGTGAAGACTGAACGCCCAAACTTTTTTTACATGAATGAGATCCACACCTATAGGGAGCAAACCTATGGTGAAGACTGAACGCCCAAACTTTTTTTACATGAATGAGATCCACACCTATAGGGAGCAAACCTATGGTGAAGATTCTTCACCTAACCTTTTTCAAAGGTATCTTTTCCTTTCAATTGATCATGATAGGCAATTTTTCAAGTTGGTTCCTTCCATGCTTACTGATCACCAAATTAACCCTTCAGTATCAAACTGAAATCTTAATGTGTACGCAAGATGTGACATGTGAAATCATGACTCAATCAATGTTTAAAACCTCTAACCATGGACTAACAATTTAAATTTAACTGTGAAATCTAACCGAGAACTGAATCCAAGAGTCATAAATCACCAACATGGCCGTCAAAAATCACTTCGAATTCACAAGAGATTCCCAGAAAAATTTAGAAAAATTTTAAAAATTTTCACAATTTTTGCTCAAGAAAAAGAAAATACTGATTAGGAAACCTAATCTCCCACCCCCAACCTAAAATCTACATTGTCCTCAATGTAAAAGGTATGAGCATGCTATGCACATGGGACAACGAAAGTAAATGAGAAGTGATGGGAAGATAGTACCTGGATGACGAATCGAGAAAGACTTTCCAAGGATAATAACGTAAAAGTGGATCAGCACAAGAGAGAAAGTAAAACAAAAATAACAAAAATAAAATCCTACCTATACCACTTTCGCAGGTGTTCTCGATTGCATTTAGCGTATGCAACAAGCCTTTAAACCCCTAGGTTGCCCCTAGAGGACGAGTTGTAGTCTCGTGAGGGTTTGCAGCAATGTTACCCACAAACATTGAACTAACTAACTGGAAAAAAAAATGGGATGAAAAGCTGGGTTGCCTCCCAGGAGCACTTAGTTTACCGTCTTCAGCCAGACAAATAAAGCAAACTATCCTAGTCCTATGAAAGCAGGGAAAAACTACTCGATCATGTCGTAAAATTCCTCTTCCGGCCAATATCGCGATAAGTTTCTTAGTAAGTTCCTCAACAGGAACATCCAAAAGCCCTTTTTGCAATAAGCTTGGATGCCCTGGAGCTTGACTTTCCAGAGAAATTTATGTACCTCATTAAAAATTTGACGTTGATTCTTTTGAGGTACCCAAAGTATATATGATTCACCTCTGTCAGAAAAAGTTTCGAAGTTAGTATCCCATGGTGAATCAGAGACTACAGGTAGAGCAAATTTAGAAAAATTTTCAGGAAGTGGTGTAGTCTCAACACATTTTGAAGAATCAGAGTTCGGTTCAATTTTTAGCTCCCCCTCCCTTAATGGTAAATAGTGAGGATCTGGGGAGGGAAGGGCTTCAGAGTAAGGGTTCTCTCGGTCAGTAATGACTACTGAGATGTCGTCTTGCAAGGCATTCACTATGTCTCTTATCATGGGATCGTTTAAATCTGCAAAGTGTGCCAAGCAATCATCCAAAGAATTGGGACATTCAGCTGAGAGTGACTCATTTTCCACATTGAAGTGTGTGATGATCTGCCCAAGGAATCCATCATCTTTAAAAGTAACCGTAGGTATGCTCTCTTGCTTCAGCCCTGCACAGACAGATAGAGGGTCAGTAGACGCAGCATTGATGTGAGGACTCTGTTTATTGATGTTACTCAGTAGAGGCTTTGAATCATCAAATGTGTACAGCTCAGATGGTGGCCTTAACTGAATGGTTTCAATTCCCAAAGTCATATCGGGCGACTCATCCATCTCCCGAATCATATCATCATTCAATTCAGGGGAGTGGTAAAAACATGCATCACGATGGTTGGAAGGTTTAGGTGGAAGCGGTCCATTCTCCACGTTTAAATTGGTCATGTCAGATTAGTGGAGTAGATCACTATGGTTGACAACCTCCTGAACCTCTTGATCATTGGCAGGGGCCACACTAGAGATTGAATCCCAATACTCATCGTCGTCCAGTTCCGTGCAGTGTGCACTTAGGATGGGATCACATTCCTCACATTCTATTCCTAGATTGGGTTGAGGTTCGAATAAACTAACATCAACCTCATCAGTGTAATCATGTGTGTCATGTGAATGAAGTGTGTCACTATCATTATATTTGAAAGACACCTACGTGTCTTGATCATTCCTTTGGACAGTCATCGAGATCGACTCATCGAGAAATTGAACCATCTGCTCATTAATGGAATCTATTTCCTCATTCGTAATTTCAGTTTTTGCCACAAGCGAATTATGATCACTTTCTTCACATTGTGCTTCTAGATTGAGATGAGGCTGGGATAACCTAGCCTCTTCCTTCTCCATAAGATGTGACTGAATTATTGGAATTGATGATTTGAGCAATTCACATGATTGTATGACAAGTTGATTGAACTACTCTTGTGCTTTCATGAGTTTCTGAAGTGAGTCCTCTTGGATTGTTTCTGATTGGGTTTCAAAGGTAGATGACCCAAGAGAATTATCACTCTGATATAGAGCTGGTTCAACTTCCCGATATTGATGTTTCCATTGGTTATAGTCATACGGGTCATAAGTGGGAGAATCTGATGGTTGGTAATACTTATTATCACTCATAATATAATCACGCATTGTTTTCTTTTTATCGGATGAATGATAATAATTCTCACTCCCATAGTTATGATAACCCCAACACTCACGTACTGTTTTGTTAATCCGTGGGGTGTAATTGTTCTCCTGCATATGATCACGTAAGGACTTCTTAACCGATGGAGCGTTATACTTTGCTCGGTTCTCGATGATTGTTTCAAAAAAATTCTGAGACATTGGTTGATATCTATCATAATCATCATACATCCCTTCACATTTTTTTGCATGTTTAAAAGTTATCTCAGCATATTGACGTTCCCACTCGTGCATATATATGGTGAAACCCGAACTCTGAATCTATTCCTAAGAAAAATAGAAGAAAAGATCCTACAGCAATATGGAAAGTAGGTAGAGGAGAAGTTAGAAAGAAGTTACCAGACTTGAAGTTCTATGTTAAGGTCCTGCAAAAGAAAATAAAAGAAATTAGTTTCTAAAAATAGAAATTCTAAAGTTAGAAAATTCTGAGATGGAAATACAAAGTTAGTTTTTTTTAAAAAAGGAAAGTTTCCTAAACCTAGAATTAGAAAGTTTCTAAAAATAAAGGAAAAATGAGTTAGTTTCTAAAATTAGGAAGAGTTTCTAAAAAGGAAAATAGCTAACCTAGTTTTTAAAAACAAAAGAGGAAAGTTTCTAAAAATAACTAATTCCTAAAAATAGAAAAATACTAAAATTAGAAAATTTTTAAAAGGAGAAAAGAAAACCTAAAATTAGAGAGTTTCTAAAAATAATTAGGAAAGTTCGAAACCTAAAGTTAGAAAAAGTTCTAAATTAGAAATCCTAATTCTAAAATAGAAAGTAATGTTAGTTTCTAAAAAGGAAATTTTTTTTTCTAAAAATAGATGAAAGCCTAGAAATAGAAAAGTTCTAAAAATAGAAAGTTAGTTTTTAAAAAGGAAACCTATAATAAGAAAATTTCTAAAACTAAAATCCTAATTCTAAAAATAGAAAAAGTAGAGAAATTAGAAAGAGATTACCAAATTAAAAGTTTATGTCAGGATCCTACAAAATAGGAAAATAGGTTAGTTCTAAAAATCAAATAGAAAGACAAATCTAAACTAAAGTTAGTAAATCCTAATCTAAATTTAATTCTAAAACTAATTAATTTGAGAAATACGTAGCCGTCAATCCCCGGCAACGGCGCCAAAAACTTGTTCACTCCCCAAGTATAGGGTTGTGATGTAGTAATAAACTCGGTAAGACCGAGGTCGAATCCACAAGGGCCCGATACATGTACGTCGTCTGAAACTAAGTAGAACTAGAACTAGAATAAGATGTAATCTAAATTGAATGAATATGAGGAAAATATGGTGAAATAGAAAACTAAAATTGGTAAAATTTAAAGGTAGAAAACTAGGGTGCCAAGGATCCACTTGTAGAGATCAGGGAGATCTACGCCTGTTTTAAGAATCAACCAGACTTAGAGTCCTATCTTCATCCAGTTGAAGGGTGTAACCATGAAAACCGAACTGAACTTCCTTTGATATAATTTTCAAGGGATGAAAGGTATATGAATTAGAATGGATTCCATCACCAAACCATGCCCAGGAGACAAAGTAAACAACAGAATTAAACTAATTAATCACCAATCAGAGAATTATGAAGGTTAGGAAGGGTACCGTCATCCGACCATGCCCAGGAGACAATGGTGAACAATAGGGCTTCCTGACGTCATAAAACATAAAAGGAAAAGGAAATATTCAAAGCCATTGCAGACCCATTGTAATTTCAGTCACAACAGACCATTAAAAACCAAAAAATACTCCCATAATGAAATTAAATCAAAACCCATTCAGTCTAACAAAAGGCACAAGCGTAAACTCTCCCATCACACTGCAAGCTTCACCTCTTAGCCCTAGCTAAGAGGTTTAGCCCACCATGATTGGGCCAGCATCTCTTAAAAGGAGAAAAACATAAATAAATAAAATAAAATAAAAGAAATCTCTCTCTCCTACGTCTCTGCCCACGTCCAAGCCGAAGCCCTGCCTCCTTTTCGTCGATCCCTCCCTTTCCTTTTGCTTCTCTTTCCTTAAACAGATGGAAAGTCGGTCGGCTGATTGAGACGGTGCAGAAGGGCCGGAGTCGGTGGAATGTTTTCGCATAAGCAGCGTGCGTAACATCTTACCCAGCAGAAAACGATGCATACAACTCCTCTTTCCTTGCTTTCTTTCCAAAATGAACACTGTACCTTAGAATTTTTTGGACAGGTCTACACAATGGATGGTCTGGATCGTTCATCCGATCACGATCAAAGGCCCACAACGTCCGAAATTTCCGGACGTGCGTAAACAGAGTCCGCTGACATATCGTCGCTGGACTCTCGGTGGGACCCACTTCTTGGTGTCTTTTGAGAATCCAGTATGTTCATTGTATTCAGCTCGAAAAACCACCTAGAAATGGGTATTTTTTTTTATCAGATTTAGTGTGGTCCACCTAGACTTTTACTTCACCATCCGTCCTGTGTTTGATGGCGATCTTCCTATGTGTGCATGCATGGTACCCAGAAAAAACCATGTGTACGGTCTAAATCTCATCCTGGTTTGAATGGATAGCTTGGATCAGCTGTCCGGATGATGGTGGGCCATAACATTCTTCCAGCGGTTGGTCGTGCGCAAGACAAAACAGAGACTCCATCTCTGTTTAGGAATAGTCGGCCAAACCGACTTTGACAGGCTCAGACGGTCCAGTGCAACGAGAGTGCACTTTTGCACTATGCACTGCTACTTCTCATGGGGCCCACTGCAGTGTTTCAGATGCAATCCGCTCCATCCATCCGGTCTTCTAACGAGTTTAAGGGGTCGAGTCCCAGTTTGAAGCTTATCCAGAGATCAGGTGGGCCCCACTTAAGGATTTAAGGGGCTGATCTGTTCGTTGGGCCACTTCCACAACGATCCAATGGGTGAGTTTTGACGTGTACGGTTAATTTATGGTACTCGGGCCACATATAGATTCTCGGGCTGAACGGATGGTGGGAACCGTATGATCTTGTATTCTGGACGATTTTCAGGCCCTTTTGGACCCAATCACTTGATTTTCTTAGATATCTGGAGTGTATATTCTTCGATCTTAGTCCCCTGGGCTCCGTCCCTTGCCTTGGTGTCTTTAGAGCATCAAAACCACACTTTTAGTACCTGTTTTCAGTCCAAGATTGTAATTACACCTTGCATCACAAACACGATAAAAATGGGTCATTAAACAGTATCTTGTTCGTAAATCTAGGCAGTAACTGGGGTCTCATATGCAATATTTGACCCTCAACATGAAGCAAGGTCGGGATACACGTCAAATATGGCTTGAGAACAAAGCATCCCCTTTCACCGACGAAGTAATGCGGGCTCGGCTACCTGAAAGGTATCGTCTACCACAGATTACCCCTTTCACCGGTAAAACCGACCCAACTAAACAGCTTGAGTGCTTTTGGACATATGGAATTGCACGATGCTTCGGACGCCGTGACATGTCGAGTTTTCTCCCTCACCTTAGCGGATGTAGCTCGACTTTGGTTTAAACAGTTGAAACCGAAGTCAATCAGTTCGTTCGCGGAGCTCAGTAACTCCTTCCTTGCCAATTTTATTGGCTGGAAAAAGAAATTAAAGCCCCCTGCACATCTGAACAATACAGTTCAAAAGGAAGGAGAGCTACTGAAAGACTACAGTAAGCATTTCAACTTTGAATCACTACAGGTTTGGAAACATTCGGAAGAGACAGCGCTCAATTCCCTTATGCAAGGTATTAGGGACAAGTCGTTTCTGGCGTCGCTAGACAAGAATCCACCACTGACTCTGTCCGAATTCATGACTCGGTCCGACAAATATGCAGATGCCGAGGAAACGAGAATCATGCGGGAGGGCACTCAGAACACGAAAACTTCGGTCAAAGAGTCAGCCAAAAAGGAAGTTGACTTGGCAGGAGGAAAGAAGCGTAAGGATGACCGAACGCGTAACGAACGTAAAGCGGGTAAATGACCCGATCTAAAATTCTTTGCGTACACTCCACTCAACATATCGCAAGAGCAGGTGCTGATGGAAATCAAGAGTGAAGGATTCGTGAATTGGCCCGATAGACTTTGAAGCAATCCCAATCGACGAAATAAGAGCAAGTATTGTCATTATCATCGAGATCACGGGCACAATACGAGTGACTGCTATCATCTAAAGGAAGAGATTGAAAGGCTCATCCGAGAAGGCCGACTCACCGAACATGTTGAAAGGATCGGGACAGCTGAAGAACGCCCGAGTGACAACTGACCCATGGAGGAAATTCGAACCATCATCGGTGGTCCCCGAGGCGGAGGTGACTCAAACAATGCTCGGAAAAGCCATGCCAGAAGCCTCAGCCGACCCGAATCCAAGCTCATGATTATAGCTCGACCTTCAAAGGAGAAAAAAAGAGAGAAATATTGTATCTCATTTACGGATGAGGATGCCCGAGGCATCTCCCACCCCCATGACGACGCGCTAGTTGTCGCTCTCACTATCGCAAATCGAAAGGTGTTTCTTATCCTAGTCGACACAGGATCGTCGGCCGACGTACTGTTCTCTCAAGCATTCGATAAAATGGGGGTTGAACGATTGGCATTGCGACCGGTTCATACCCCATTGGTCGGATTCTCGGGAGGACAGGTACTCCCAGAAGGGATTATCTCATTGCCGCTCATGGCTGGGAACCCTCCGCATCAAACGACGACGATGGTTGACTTCCTGGTAGTCGACCAGTCGTCCGTGTACAACGCTATACTCTGTCGACCCTCTCTATGTCTCCTCCAGGCCGTGGTATCTACATACCACCTTTCCATGAAATTCTCGACTGAGTCGGGAGTAGGAGTCGTCAAAGGAGACCAATAAGATACGAGACGTTGTTACGTGACAGTTGTAAAAATTCCCACCGAGAAAGCTCCGACCGAAGTATCGATGATCGAGTCGTTAGACCCTCGGGTCAAGACTACTGAACGAGAGCAGCCAGTTGAAGATCTTATCTCGGTGACCTTGGATGAGACAGATGGATCCAAAACGGTGCAAATTGGCTCATCTTTACAATCACCCTTGAAAGACAATCTGATAGCGCTGCTCCGACGATATGCTGATATATTCGCATGGAGCCATGAAGACATGCCCGGGATCGACCCATCAGTAATCACTCACCGACTCAACGTCGATCCGACCTATCGACCAGTCCGACAGAAGTGACAACCACTCGGCCCCGAAAGGTACGCGGTCATTGAAGAAGAGGTCAGCAAACTCCTCAAGGCAAAATTCATAGAAGAGATACTACCCGGAATGGGTAGCTAATGTCGTACTTGTGAAGAAAGCCAATGGGAAGTGGCGAGTTTGTATTGACTATACCTACCTAAACAAAGCCTGCCCAAAGGATAGCTTTCCTCTTCCGAAGATAGACCAGTTGGTAGATAGTACTGCAGGGCATGAACTTCTTAGCTTTATGGATGCGTATTCAGGATATAATCAAATTGTGATGCATCAATCTGATAAATCTAAAACTACCTTTGTCACTGACAAAGGCCTTTATTGTTACCGAGTGATGCCATTTGGTTTGAAAAATGCTGGTGTGAATTATCAAAGATTAGTGAACAAAATCTTTGCTCGGCTAATCGATCGGCCGAACCACATTGATGACATGCTCGTCAAAAGTTTACACGCGGCCGACCACATAGATGACTTAGAAGAAATGTTCCTTATCTTACATACGCAAGTTCAGAATGAAGCTGAATCCGAGTAAATGTGCCTTCGGTGTAAGCTCGGGAAAGTTCCTCAATTTCTTGGTCAATCAGCGAGGAATTGAGGTGAACCCGAAAAAGATAAAAGCCCTGCTCGATATGGAATCCCCGAAAATAATTAAGGACATACAAAAGCTAACTGGACGAATAGCGGCACTTAATCGTTTTCTATCCAGAGCCACAGATAAATGTCTCTCGTTCTTTAAACAATTGAAGGGACGACAAACGGTGGATTGGACAGAAGAGTGCGAAGCAGCGTTCCAGCACTAAAAGTCTTACCTCGGATCTCCACCTCTCTTATCAAAGCCAGAGCTAGGAGAAGCCCTGTTGTTATATCTAGCGGTGTTCGAGGATGTAGTTAGCTCGGCCCTGATACTAGAGCATGGAGGAAAGCAGCTGCCGGTTTACTACGTTAGCAAAGCACTATTATCGGCGGAAATAAGATACCCACTCTTAGAAAAAGTGACCCTAGTTGTAGTAGTCTCTTCGCGTCGACTTTGGCCATATTTCCAAGCCCATACCATCATCGTTATGACCGATCTCCCGCTACGTCAGATTCTACAAAAATCGGAGGCATCAGGCCGACTTACAAAATGGGCGATCGAACTCAGTGAATTCGACATTCAATATAAACCAAGAGTAGCAATCAAAGGGCAAGCCGTGGCCGACTTCATTATTGAAGTAACACCGCAGACTGGACCTGTTGGAGAATTGACTATTTCTTCTCCCGCATCATCGCCCGACCTAATTCCCTGGAAGTTGTATGTCGACGGCTCCTCCAACTCTAAGGCAAGCGGGCAGGAGTTGTGAGACCCGTACCCTAGCCCGTATTGTTCCGTAAACTTCCGCGGTCCTCCCGGTCGAATTCCTGCGACCTGCGATCTGTTATCGGCAGTTACGCGCAACCTTGAGTCATGTCTCGTATTCCGGAGTCGGCTCAACCTGAGACTAATACCCTAGCGACCGTGCCGTCGTCGCGGTTCATATGCCGCATCTCGCGCACCGAGGTGATACCCAGGCCAGGAGATGTGGGCCCGTGTTAAGTTCGAGAAAAAACACCGCGCATTTTATAAATCCACGAAAGATTTCAAATCATGTCCCATCAATCCCATCAATCACACCTCATGTCAAATACACATCACCCCATCCCCAACAACCCCTAAAGTCAACACTCTTACACAAAGTACACCCATCACTCACTTTACCCATCACCCCATCACTCACCCATCCCTCTCACTACGCGAAAATCGCTGATTTGCGACGGACCAAATCCGTCGTAAAACCAAATAAATGACGGACTTTGTCCGTCTCTTGGTTCGTCGTTGTTTACTGGGTTGTTTTTTTTTCTCGACGGATATAATCCGTCGTTTATTTTACGTCGGATAAGGTCCGTCGCATCATAGCGACGGATAAAATCCGTCGTAAAAAATAAAAAATCCGTCGGTAATATTCAAAAATTTAGTCGTCACTAAAAAATTAGCGACGGATAAAGTCCGTCGCTAATATGAGTAAGCGACGGACCTCGATCCATCGTCGGTATTCTATGTTCAGAAATTAGCGACGGATTTGGTTCGTCGCAAAAATATCTGTAAATAAAAAAAAAATATCGATAAATTATTATTATTATTTTTAAAGTCTTGCACCTGATAGTCATTCAAAAAATAATTCACACTATTAAGAATCCTATTAACAAATTTGGTAACTCAGTCACCAGAGAACATGTTAGCTTCAAAGAAATCTGAAAAAGAAAAGTAATAGGAATCCATTGCAAACAGATCAAACAGCACAAAATATTGAGAGCAGCACTCCACATAACCAATCTTGCAAAACCAAAGTTTAAGCAAATGACATTTTAGCATGTTCTGCCTAGTGCCAACCCTGTGGAATATTCAGAATAACATCTGTTGCATTTTTCACCAATGCCTGGCCAAAATATTCAGTAGTAATTATCAACAGCAATAACTGAGCATTGTAGCTTTGGACAAGAGTAACATGCTCTCCCTCCAACAAACCTCGGCTCTAGTGCATGAAAATTTTATAGAATTAACTATTAAAGGGGAAAACAAGGGGAAATAAAAACAATCAGGATCCATGAGTGCAAGCATTCGATAATTCCATACTAGTAGGAGATTCAGAGCTTGAGAGTCTCTTCTGCATCATTGGAAAACTACAAATATATGGGCAACACCCCATGATAATGTGCCAGCCTCTGCTTAACCCTTTCTGCCAAGCGAAACTCTAATTCTATCATCACAAAAATTATACAACAACAACAAAAGGCCCCAATCTATAACTTGCACATTGGCAAGCCAATAATTGAGGAAAAGTCCATGATGCCAAATGTTGGCTAATTGTCATCCTGAAACTTTTTATATAAGACCAAAAGTTTTTTTTTTGTATAAGACCAAAAACTGCACAGAAAGCTAATTTAGCATGATATACCGTTGCTGGTGGGAATTGCACATGCGTAGAACATCCAATTCTTTCTTGCAAAATGTGGATTCCACCATGAAAAATAGGTGTATCCACACATCAATTGGGCAACAACTGTATGTTGGGTCGGATCATTGGTTGTCGCCCTACTCGCTGAGTCGACCTGTTCAATTTTCAGGTCAAGTGCTCATCCTGATTGGGCCCACCTTTTTGCACTACTTGGACATCCTACACACATGACACATTGAGGGGAAAGAAAAGTACAACATACTATGAGTTGAATGTGATGAGATTCATGTGATCATTACTCTTTAGAAAGACACGCACATCCACATACATCAATAAAGATATGCATGCATTAGAAGAGAGTGTTTCTTGGGTAGATGAGAAAGACCTGCACGCCTACTTGTTGGTTTTGTATAAAAGCTTGGCATAAGATAGTTGATAGCTTGAGGGCAGTCTCTGAATATGAGAGTACTGGAATCTCTCAAGTTCTTTTATGCGAACTCCAAGCTTGCTGTCTTTCTTTGCTTCCTCCACATCTCTCCATCTGCATTAAAAATCTCATATCCACGTAACACTTCCATGTACGAATGATACACTTCAGCCTGCATCATCAAACACATCTTCCAGAACAAATCTCAGAATATGGGTTGTTACTGCTCTTAAGAATAATTGTTACGATCCTCCAATTTGGCAAATTTATTGTGCATCTCCCATCTACAGGGAGTCCATCATATCAACAGATTGGACTGTAGAGAAAAATAGTGGCATGCTTTTAATAAAGTAACAAGTAGAGAAAAATGAATCTTACTTCTAGCATAAGATGTTTATCCTCGGCTTGCATTAAAATAATGTATGTGAAGTCTGATTTTGGCTCAATTAGTAAATAGGTTAGATTCTGGCTGACCTTGACATGGCCCAAACCTAGGCCATAACCACCCCTAAATGATTATCCAGTCAATTTACTTTCATTCAACATAAATATAACAATAAGCCAGCTGGAAAAGAATTTTGAACACAATTCAAAAGCATTTAAGAAGTATGTAACAACAATACCTAAAACTATTCTTACCATAGGAACTACAGTATCTTCCTTCCGAGTACTCCTAAAAAATGTGCTGGATAGCATTCCAATACTCTGTGTAGGTCTAAAGACCAGGGTACAAGAAATATTCAGTTACTTTCAATGGTAAAACAAAGAAAAACATAACAAAGAAAATGCAATAAATAAGAAGACAGATTAAAAGTACAAGACCAATAACCATCTGGTTTTGTTAAAAAATATAAGCACTTCTCTAATCAATGCTAAAGATCTACATTTTTCAAGATGGCGAGTTACTATTCACATAAAAAAAATAGTCTAGAGATAGCCAAAATGGCAAAAAAAAAAAAAAAAAAAAAAAAAAAAAAAAAGAAAGAGAAGAAGAAGAAGAATAAGAAGAAGAAATCCAGAATTTTGAAATTGATTCCATGCGTGCACACATTTATGCTCCAGATAACCAAATTGCATCAAAATGTGACTAACCATTACCTTGATAACCAAGTTGCATCAAAATGTGATCAACCAAAAAAGGAAGCTAATAATTAGAAAAGCTTGATTTTTTTTAACTAAAATTATCAAGATTCAAGAGTCACATTTCATTGGTCATGGTTTTCAAAGGTATTGAATATAGTTTTTTTTTTTTTTTTTTCTCATTTTCTTTAATGGGCTTTCATACATTTTCTTTTCTCATGAAAGGGACGATTTTTATTTTTTTTTTCCTCTTTCAAGCAAAAGACAATGCTTAGCCTAAAGATTACTCTTTCTTGAAATTTTCTCAAACCTCAGGACCCTTTGGTGACAATTCACAAAATGCAATATAAATGTCTTATCTGAATAGGCAAGGATTCTACTCAAAGCCAACACTGATCTTGCCAGTCCTTCATCCTATAGCCACTTATACATTAAATACCTTATTTTGACCCTCTCGATTGTATATGACATACATAACGAAAATGCTATTAACGATTTTAAATGGGTAACTGACACAGTTTACTAGAAAATCAATCTTCTTCTCAATCAAATCTTCTTCACAAAATGCAATAAAAAAATCATAGCCTTTTGGAGGGTATTAGGGAAAACAATCAAGTCCCACATCATGTGGATGATTCATGGAAACATCAGGTTACAAAATTTGCAACTTAACCTGCTAAGAACCAAGGCATCCTTCACAAAATGCCAAGTAGTCCTGACGAAAATGCATCTACACTACGAGAAGGGGAAAAAATAAATAAATTTGTGGCTGCACCGATACGGTCTAGTATGAACGGCTGCCTATGTACCCAATGTTGGAAGATTGGGATCAAGCCGCTACGTAGTTCTTAATATTTAAATTAGAACATTTTACGCATAAGCAAAGAAAAAAGGCAAGTGCATTTGAATTGCTAAAATGAAAGCATTACATTCTATCCGGTCTTGAACTGTCCAAACAGGGACAATTTAAGGATTTTTATGCACCAAGGAGCACACTGTATCTATGCCTGGCCACATAAAAACCCTTAAATGGGTAACTGATTGTCTTAATCTATATACAATCACATCAAAGATTTTAATCTAAATGAACATAATTCAAAATACAACTCATTTCTAAATGTAGAATCAAAGCAAAAGAACTGGTAACCTGAGTTGTTTTCCTGTAACCAGTCTCACCAGATAACAGCACCACCTGTTCTCCATACATAAACAGATAAACAAAACTCAGAGCATGACATTGAATAACATTGAATCCTCCTTTCACTAGTAGTAACAAAAAGAAAATGCTTAATATAAGTGTAACAGGTTTATCCTCCTTCGTTTTATTAAGCATGGTGATGGGGATATTCTTTTCTAACAGGCGGGTGTAATCTATGTAGTCCCATACATTTTTTTAATATAATTTTTTTTTAATTCTAAAAACATAAATTTTAGAAAGAAAATATGAAAATGGTTCCCATAGACAATTGATGTGTGGGGTCCACTACAACGCTTTGTGAATTAAGCTTAACCTACAACACGATGTGCGGATCTACTCTAATGTGTGCATGTCATCCAATCCATCCAGGATGAATGGACATGCCAAGAGATCAGGCCATTCCAAAACTCAAATGAGCTTAACCAAGTGGTTTTAGGCATGTAAATCGATTGTTGCAATAGAATTTCAACCATTTTCTTAAATCTCTGAAAATAAGTAATCAGACTTGTGCAGTAATAGATCCAAGTAAAGCAAGAATAGTCGGTGGCCCACCTGAGTTATTGTACACATAAATATACTTATTAGATTAGAGAAGTTCATTAGATAATGTTCCAATAATATCATCATTTGGCATATTTCTTTCGATATCGTTGTGAGATTTTCAAAATCTCAACAATATCTCTCCATGTCGTCCATTTGTTTTACCGAAGCATTTTAGGGCATGATCCCAAAATTGAGGCAAATCCAAAGCTCAAGTGGCCCATACCATAGGAAATAGTAGCCTAAAATGTCTATAGTGGAAAGTTATTTCTTTTACCAGGCTCATATTAACGTTTGTTTGTCATTCAACTTATTCATAAGCTCATACATACATAGATAAAGGGAAAACACAAATATCAGCTTGATCCAAAACTTTTGATCACCATGGAAATTTTCCTAGCGCCCACCATGATGTTTATTTGAGATCCAACCTTTTCATAAGTTCACACAAACATGAGGAAAACATAAATATCAGCTCCATCAAAAAATTTATGTGGTTCCCAAGAAGTTTTTAATGGTAAGCATTCAATCCCACTATTTTCTATGATGGGGTCCACTTGAGCTTTAGATCTGCCTCATTCTTTAGCTCATGCCCTAAAACAATCTCTCCAAATGGATGGATGGTGGGGTATACAACATATACATCATGGTGGGGCCCACAGAAATTGATGATGTCACTTCATTATGGAGATAGCTATTGAAGCCACTTCACCCCGCCAGGCTTCATAAGTTATCTCACCATTGAAGTGACATCACCAAGTTTTGTGAGCCCTACCATAATGTATGTGTTGTATATATCCACACCATTCATCCATTTGAAGAGATCATTTTAGAGCATGAGCTAAAGAATAATGAAGATCCAAAGCTCAAGGGGAATCCACCACAAAAATAGTTGGGGATTGAATGCCTATCATTAAAATCTTCTTAGGGCTTAGAAAGTTTTTGATAAGTTGATATTAGTGTTTTCCCTTCGTCCATGTCTGCATAAACTTATGAATAAGTTGGATATTAAATAAATGTCATGATGGGCCTATCCCTACTGTATTATATGGTGGGTCCACTTGAGCTTTGGATCTATCTCATTATTTGGCTCATGCCCTGAGATGATCTCTCCAAATGAATGGAATGGATACAACACATACATTATAGTGGGGCCAATAGAACTTGGTGATGCCACTTCAGTAGCCAGATTACCCCGAAGCTGTCAATAACTAATTCGCATCGTACCTAGGCCGATAAAACATGAGACAGGCGGGTTGTGTCCGGAAAGTATTGAAGTAGCAGGCGGGCCCATGACTTTCATCAATGGGGTTTAAGGGCATTTTTTTAAAAATTGTTTGGGCTCATATCCAAACAAGCAATGCGGTTTGCATACTACCCCCTCGGAATGGCTAGGGCCTCTGAGTGGCCATCATGATTTATGAGTTTTCTTCCACACCGTCCATCCATTTCTCTATATCATTTTAGGGTATATGACCAAAATCGAGGCAGATCTAAGACAGTGGGGATAATGACATCCATTGTTGAAACTTTCTTAGGGCCGACCCTGACATTCATTTACCATCTAGCCTACTCATAAAATCACATAGACATAAAAGGAAAACACATATTAGCTCGATCATATCCTTTACTTATGACTCATGCCTTGGTGATAGATGGGCAAGAGTTTTAACACTAGGTTCCAAAAACAATTGGTGTGTGAAGGTGATTTGAATCCAAAATCTGAACGGTCCACATGAAGCAGCACCTCATGAAACACACAGGCCCTATTTTTAGGTTGATCCAAAACTCTGGTGGGCCTTGAAAAATGAAAATGGTTTCCTCCCTTGATTTGCATTTTTCTTTGCTATGACCCATTAGAATTTTAGATCGGGGTGAAAGTTTGTCATGTGAGGTTTCATGGGATTCCGCATCACATGCATGGACCATTCAGATTAGATGCCCATAACACATGTGCAAAGGTACACATGTGGCTAGATTCGCGGGTGAGCATTACTCTCTCTCTCTCTCTCTCTCTCTCTCTCTCTCTCTCTCTCTCCTCTCTCTATATATATATATATATATATATATATATATATATATATATATATGCTCACTTTGTATTTGGTTCTCATGATAACTCGTGAACACTTTTTGATCAGTGATGTGAGTACAAATTTTGAATGGTAAGATTTTTAATCCTCATTACGTGGTCCACTTGTGGCTTGGATTTCTCTCCACTTTGGGCCTATGTCCTAAAATAATATCGAAAATTATATATGAACCGTGTGGATGAAAGCCATTCATTACAGTATCCACACGGAGCCCCTAGCCATTCCAGAGTTGGAAAAATCTTTTAGGACAATGGCAGTACATGCAACGGGAAAGTTAGGTGAGGCCTACCATGATGTTTTGTAAGAAATGCATCCTGTTCATCCGTTTTGTCGTATTATTTCAGAACATAAGACAAAAAATTAGGCATGGTGGCGGCGTGACAAGGAAATAACGACTAGGAAAATGACTACTGTTAAAACCTTCACGGTTCCACTGTACATATCATTCATAATGTCATTTATACTGGGATGAGCTGAAAACACAAATTAACTTGATCTAAAATTTCTACAGGCACATAAATTAACATTTCAATTCCTTAACCCGTTTTCATTAATAAAAAAAAAAATTGTAGGGCCTGCCTGAAACTCATTTCGTCGGGTGCTGTAGGACGCAATCCTTAAGTTATTTTCACAGAAGTACCATCCGTTCGTTTTTCTTAACTATTGTTAAGAAAATACCCACCCATCATTAAAAAAATAAAATTAAATAAAAAAATCCTAAAATAACAAAAATACCCACCAATTAATAACGTTGCCTAAGAAATAAAGAAAGTCGGATGTAATTATCAATTATTAAAAAAAAAAAAAAAAAGTCCTAGCATTTTTCTCGTATAGAGATTACATGGGGACGTGGCTACCCGTTGGTGCTGTGTGGGCCCATAATGATGTATATGTTTTATCCATGCCATTCATTTATTTTCAAGATCATATTAGAGAGCCCAAAAATGAGACAGATTCATATCTCAAGTAGACAACAAAATAAGAAACAATGGTGAATGAACGCCCACCATTAAAAACTTACTAGGGCCCATCGTATTGTTTATTTTCCGTTAAGCCTGTTGATTATATGTCACACAGACATGGATGAAGGGAAAACATAGGTTCATCTTGATCTACAATTTTTGTGGCCCCCAAAGAAGTTTTTAATGGTTGGCGTTGATTGTTGAATCACGAATATTTCTTATGGTGTGAAGCATTGCATCATTTTCAGCTCATGCCATAAGAAATCATAAGATGACCAGGTAAAATGAATGGTCAGCATGGACAAAACACATACATCATGGTGGGCCTACAAAGCTCTGTATGCCAACAGCATTCGAGTTAAATTCAAGTTAAAGGCTATACTACTGCATTAGAAGCAGATTGGGTATTGGTGGGAACGTGGCTAGAGACGGCCGGTCTTATCACAGCCTTTGGAGGGTCCACCTTACTGTATATGTTTTATCGTGCCATCCATCTATTTTGACATATCATTTTGTCCTAGGCTAAGTCCATCACAGCAAAGGAAGTAGTGGGGATTGAGCTGAAAGCTTCATGATGCCTCATCTTGATGCACCTGTTGTATATCAATATTGTTCACCTATTTCTCCAGCTAGTTTTAGAGCATGAGCCCCAAAATGACGTACATTCAAATCTCAGGTGGACCACACTGCAGTAAATAGTGGTAATTAAATGTCCACCATTAAAACTCCTGGGCTATAAAAGTGTTGGATCAAGCTGATATTTGTTTTTATACTTTATCTAGGTCTGCGTGTCCTTGTTAACATGTTAGATGGCACTATAGTGAACATTACTGTGTGTTGTATAAGTTTTTAATGGTGGGGTTCAATCAGCACTATTCCCTATGGGATAGTTGGATCTGCTTAATTTTTTTGCTCATGCCCTAAAAGAGCTGGCAAAATGGAAGGACAACATGGATATGCAATATATACATCAAGTTGAGGCCCACTGTCGGGGCGGCCCCATGTCGTGTGAGAGGGAAGGTCCCTACGGATTCCATCCCACAGACTGCGGCATCATAGCCTTTTAGATGCGGTTTTGCGTGCGGGGATTTGTGGGCTCCACCATGATGTTTATGTTTTATACGTGCCATCCATCCATTTTGCCATATCATCTTATGTCATGAGCCGAAAATGACAAATATGCAAATCTCCAGTGGACCACACAATAAGAAACAATGGTGATTCAACCCCCCTCCCAACCATTAAGTGCATAAAAGTTTTGGATGAAGCTATACTTATGTTTTCCATTCATCTTGGTATGTGTGATCTAATCAACCGGTTCTATTGAAGATAAACGTTACAGTGGGCTTTAGTAAGTTTTTAATGGTGGGCATTGAATTATCACTGTTTCTTATGATGTGGTCCACCTGAGATTTGGATATGCCTCATTTTTGGGCTTATGCACTAAAATGGCCCACATAGCACCGACCAATAGCCACATTCCAATGCAGTGTCCGATGAAAAATATAGGATTTTTCTCTTTTTAAGGCATTTTTATTTTTATTTTATAATTACACCTCATTAATGATAATTACATCCAGCTATGTAAAGGAGGCGGATTCATCCTTCACGGCAAAATCAGTCCAAGCAAGGCTCCGTGGGACCCACTGTTGTGAATGACTTTTATCCAAACTGTTCATCCATTTTTTTCATATCATTTTAGGGTATGAGTCCAAAAAATGAAGCAGATCCAAGGGTCGAGTGGTCCATACCATGGGGATTGAACACCCACCATTAAAAACTTGGTAGCCACAGAAGTTATTTATCAAGCTGGAATTTGTTTTATCCATTCATCCAAAAGTTTGTGTGACCTTACAAATAGGTTGGATGGAAAGTAAACGTCACGATGGGCCTTATGAAGGTTTGAACAGTCAACATCATATCACCGCTGCATCCTATGGTGTGGTCCACCTGATCTTTGCATTTGCCTCACTTTTTGGCTTATATTATAAAATGATTTGAGAAATTGGATGAACGGTATACATGGAGCCCTTTTTAATTTCCTTACCCAACATTGTGGGCATTTTTGTCATTTAAAACAAAATTATAATGGAAACTAAGAAAATCAAACAGAAGCCACCCTTTTACATTAACTTAATTAATGAGGTATTTTGATGAGAACATAATTTTAAAAGATACTGGGATGTAATTATGGTATTAATGAGTTACTATTTTATAAAAACTCCTTTATTTTATTAATATTTAGAAGTGATTGGAGATTTATAGAAATTTAGGGATTTTATCATGTACTCTTCTTAATTAATAAGAAAGTATCACAATCTAATAGAATTACCTTAACATTCTAACAAACTTAATTTTTACCAATACCTAAAAGTTTTCACCCCCAGCTTATTCAGACTAGGAACTGACCCAAATCCAACCTATACTCTGGTGGATTGGGCCCGGGTTTGAAACTCAGACCGCTTATCAAAGGGAACTGATCACCTTATACGAGCCTGCAGCACACGCAATAGTACAGTGCGTTTTCTACCATCCAAATGGGGAAAAAAGAATATTTAATACATCTAATGGCTAAAAATATCCTATACCACAAGGAGTGGTGCTGGTGCCTGCAGGTAATCAGTTCTGATAATTAGTCGGGTCAGCTCAGGAACTCAACTCAGCCCTGCACAAATCATCTCACTTGCACACCTTAGAAGAATGCTTTTGCAGAAATTCACACTAGCCATGATAGAAAATATTTTAATATGAGAAAAGAGAGAAATTTCAATAGATTTACATACCTGAAGTTTGGCTCCTACGGTAGCTTTCGTAAAATAAAATTAACAAGGCATCAACTGCTGCAGCAAGCCTGAAAGCGTCTGAAAGCTTCATACTACATGTTTATATAAGCTGAACAGAGGTAGATGAGAAGACGTGTGATGGAGAATTGGATGCTTCCTTGAATAAAACGGAAAGGAAAAGAGAAAGGTTGATGCTTCCTTCCATGGGAGAGAAAGGGATTTCCTATGGAAGAGAGGAATCTCTTTCACAGTCAAAAAGCAATTTTGGTACTCTTTACCGTAGAAGAGGCCAGAGTTTGTTTCATACGAGGCTAGTTCCCTGTTTGGAATTAGTTTATAAATGTGGGGTTCATGGTTGATTTATCCAAGCCATTGATCTGTTGCCCCCATCTATGATGGACGACTCACTTAAAATCTCCTAAATTGGAAGATCCTAGCCATCAAATCTTTGGTCTTTCCTCCAGTGAATGTGGTTTTTTCATTCATTTCTTTTAAACATATATGTACATGCTGAAAACAATAAGGTTAGAGCTGACCGATTGAGAGGAGATACTGCAAATGGTCCATCCATGATGGGGGACGTCAGATCAATGGCTTGGATAGACTAGCCATAGGACCCACACTTACCAACCAGGTTCGAAAACCAAAAATGACGCAAATCTAAAACTTAAGTAGTCTGTACGACAAGAAAAAGATGGTCAACATGGGTAGGTAAGTGCATACCGTTGAAACCTCCCTAGGTCCACCGTGATGTTTATATGTCATTCATACCGTCCATAAGGTCATTTCTACTTGATGAACTGAAAACACAAAATTAGAAAACCCAAATCCAAATCCAAATCCAAATCCAGAAATTCGTAAATCCGTAAATCCGGTACTCCAAAAAACCCAAATCTAGAAATCCGTAAATCCAGAAAACCCAAATCCAAATCTAAATCCAATAACAAACGTAAATCCAGCTATCAGAATCCAATAACCCAAAAAACCCAAAAACAAACGTAAATTCGTAACCAAAAAACCCAAAAAAACCCAAAAGTCCAGAAATTCGATACTCCAAAAAACCCAAAAAAACCCAGCTATCAGAATCCAAAAATCCGTAAATCCGATACTCCAAAAAACTCAGCTATCAGAATCCAATAACAAACGTAATCGAATTTCAAATGAGAATAGAAAGATGGAAGGAAGCTACAACTAGGTTTTGGGGATCTAAATTAGATAAATGAGTACATACCTGGATTGAAGACCTCAGCTTGAAAAAGGCGAAAGGGAGGCCGTTTCCGACGAAGAACAGAATAGAAATGGAATTCGAAAGAGGGTTTTTAGAAATCCCTCTTCGAAAATGAAATTTGCAATCAAATCCACACAATGTGTGTTTTACATCATTTAAATAATATCATATGTTATCATCCGTACATTTAATGGACCACCTAATAGTTGTTTATAATTTTATTATATGGTTAAATGATCCATATTAACAATCTACAAGTGTAACCATTATTTGGATGGTCTGGATAACCCTAAATCATTGCCACAAGTGATATGAACAAATCACCACCATTTTACATCATATCCACAACTACCACCTACCACTTAAGCTCTCATTACGGACGGGTTTGGCCAATGATGCTGGTCGGTGCTATGTGGGCCCCACTATGATGTATGTGTTATATCCACGCCGTCCATTCATTTTGAGACATCATGTTAAGTCATGTGCCAAAGAATGAGGCAGACAAAAATCTGTAGCAGATCCCACCACAGAAATCAGCGGGAGAGTGATTCCCGCAGTTGAAACTATCCTAAGGCCCATCATAATGCTTATTTGAAATCATACCTGTTCAAAAGTTAAAACAGACATAAACAAGGCAAAACACAAATATCAGCTTGATCTAAGGGCCTGTTTGGGCGATGGGATCAGAAGGGATTAGGGGACTTGGGATTCATCCGGTTCTGTGCCAATTCCACTCCATGGAAGAATGGAAAAGCTTGGAATTACATTAAATGGAATTGCATCGGGTCCGTGCCAATTTCACTCAATGTTAGCAAGTTGTGTAGGTCCCACCATGATGTGTGGGCTATATCCGCACCGTCCACCCATTTATCGAGATTATTTTAGAGCATGGGCCAAAAAATCAGGTAAATCTAAAGCTCAAGTGGACCCCATCATAGAAAGCAATGGGGATTGAATACTTATCGTTGAAAACTTCTTTGGGGCCACATAAGTTTTGGATCTACTTCATTTTTAGGCCCATGCCATGAAATGAGGTTACAAAATAAATGAACGGTATAGATATAACACGTGTGTTGTTCTCAGTAATTTCAAATGATGGTGGGTATATCCATTCAATGTATCACCGTATTGTCAACAAAGCATGGCATTAATCTTATCCCATGGCAACAGGGGACAATCCCTACCATGTGTAATAATTGAATCTCATCCCACCTAATCCCTTCTAATCCCACTGCCCAAACAGACCCTAAAACTTGGCCTTTAAAGTTTTTAACGGTGGGCTTCCCTGTCCCACTGTTTTTGTTTTCTGTGTTGGGTCCACTAGAGCTTTGGATTTAACTCACTCATTGGATATTACAAATGGATGGAAGACGTGGATATAAAACATACATCATGGTGGGGCCACGGAACTTGTTGACGTCACTTCAGTGGCTAGTCTCGCTACTCCCCTGACACCAGCCCCATGGTTGGTGGTGGGTGCTCTATGGGCCCCACCATAATATATGTATTCCATCCTTTACGTTCATCCATTTTTAAAGATTATTTTAGCAATTTATTCCAAAAATGAGAGGTATATAAATCTTAGGTAGACCACACCACATGAAAACAATAGTGATTGGATATCCATAGTTAAAATCCTCCTAAGGCCTAATGTACTGTTTATTAGGTCATACAGACCTAGATGAAGGGGAAAAACAAAAATTATCTCGATCCAAAACTTTTATGGCCCCCAAAATGTTTTTAATTGTTGACGCTCATTCAACATTATTTCCTGTAATGTGGTCCATTGCAGATTAGGAAATACCTCATTTTTGGTCTCATGTTGTAAGATGATCTTTAAAAATAGATGGACGGCATGGATGAAACACATACATCATGTTGGGGCCCATAGAGCACCGACCACCAGACCATTGGTGGTGTGTCGGAAGTAATCAATCCATTCCCCTTATTTGTGATGTGGTCCATTTAATCTTTGGATATGGTTCATTTTTGGATAATTCTCTAAAATGATCTTGAAAAATGGATGAGCAGTGTGGGTTGATCCCAGTTTTTGGTAAATCCAAAACTCAAGTGGACCATGCCACACGAAACAGGGTGGAATAATGATTTCCACTTGTTGATACCTTCCTTGGGCCCACAGTAATATTTATTTTTCATCCAACCTGTTCATAATATAAAAAAGATATGATTGAAGAGAAAACATAAACATTAGCTTGATCCAAAACTTCTATGGCCTCCAAGAATTTTTCAATAGTAGAGGTTTTATCACACTATTTCCTGTGGTGTGGTCCACTTGAGCTTTGGATATGCTTCATTTTTGTTCTTTAGACCTCAAATTATCTGTTAACATGGATGAACGGAGTGGATAAAATAAATAAGGGTAGACCCCACAGAGTTTACTTTGGTGAGGGTAAAGAGTAACTCACCTAAATATAGTAGAGAGGGGTTTCCTTGAAATATTCATAATCATATATCATGCCTGCCTAAATGGGATTCACATATCCAAACCACTCATTATGTGCGTCCCACTTGGATGAGGGGTCAGACCAAGTTTCGGCCGCATCCAAAACTCATGTGGGCCCCACCAAGTGCTTTTATATTTTTTAGGATGTCTTCACATGGTTTTAGATGGTATGGCCCACCTAAGTTCGTATACGAATGATTTTTGAGATATCTCATAACCTAAAGGGGACACATCAAATGCATGGTGTTGATGTTCGACACACATCATGATGGGGCACACAAAACTTACTAACATCAATTTTTAGGTTCTCACGATGTTACTAAGTGGGGTCATTATTTTGACCAGAATATTTGACCCATTTTATATGTTTGGTCCATTCACTCTACTTTACTGATCAATACCCACAATTTGACTAGTTACTCGCCTCGATCAAGCTACATATGAGGAAGATGAGGAAATATTGGGCATACAAGATTGATCAATAATTTGAGTGAAATTTCATTTTAACGTTTAAAGGTTCAATTAGTGGACATACCTAATAATTTATTAACAAATGTTTTTTATTTCACAGATAAATTTCAATTTCTATTTAAAAATAACATTTTTTTTATTCAAAATGTATATTTTTTTACTCTTAATTTTTCTTTGAAAAATTTTAACAAAATATCATTTTTATTATAAAATAATTCAAAAAAATTAAAATATAAATTCAGAATTTTGATTTTCAAAATCTCAAAAAATTTCCCAAATTTTAATTTTTTTCCCAAAAATTCCAAAATGCCGATTTTTTTCTTTAAAAGCATCATTTTGTTTTCAACTTTTCAATTTTCTTTTTTAAAATGATAATTTATTTTTTTTCAAAATCTCATTGTTTTTATAAAATATTATGGCGGGGCCCACATTGCAAAAATTTTCACATTCATTTTTTTTAATATTCTTTTTCAGGATATTATTTTTTTCTCAAAATCAAATGCTTTTTTTTTTTTTCAAATTTATCAACTTTATTCAAAATTCTTTTTAAATCACTATTTTTATTTTTTCAAAATCTATTTTTTTCTCAAACATTGTTAAATTTTTTTAACTTCTCAATATTCTTTTTCATGTGATATTACAAATCATTTAAATATTAATTTTAAATTAAAAAATAAAAATAAAAATTTCACTCATTTGATATAAAAACAAAATAAAATTTCTTTTTGCATTCCATCAATTATTAAAAAATAATCTTAGATACAAATATGTACAATTAAACCACTGAAATTCTATTAAAAAACAATTATTAGACTACAAAAAAACAACATTAATTTTTTTAATTTTTATAGAATTTTTAAAAGGCAAATGTCCTTTTACGACGGACATGATCCGTCGCAATAGTCCTTTTACGACAGACCATGATCCGTCGCAAAAGCAACTGAAAAGCGCGCCATTTTGGTGTTTTGGGCGGGAATTTACGACGGTAACAAAATCAAATTTGCGACGGATTTTATCCGTCACCAATGAACGACGGACTAAAACCCGTCGTAAATCAGTTTTTAGCGACGGATTTCAGTCCGTCGCTAAATTCAGCGACGTTCAGACCGGATTTTCGACAAACATGGGCTTAACGGACTTTTTCCGTTAGCGACGGATTAAATCCGTCGGTAAACCAAGAGATTTTACGTCGCAAATTGCCACTTTTGGCATAGTGTCTCTCTCTTACAACCGCTCTCTCTCATCACTCTCTCCCTCATTCTCCAAGCAACCCACGTCCAAACTTCCATGGGGGAGAGGTTGTGTGGCCCACTTCCTACCTCCCATTTCCACCATCCAAGGAACATCTCGACTATTGGAATCGCCCCCTTGGAGCTCTAGATCGTATTGGCGGAAGAAGGAAGAAGAGATCAAAGGTGGGTGTTCCTCTCTCTCTCTCTCTCTCTCTCTCTCTCTCTCTCTCTCTCTCTCTCTCTCTCTCTCTCTCTTTTTGTGTGATGGCATGGCCCACTTAATCCAGGCCGTCCGTTCGTGAGGCCCACCTTGCTGCCTGTCCGATGAGACAAGCATGGATGAAGGAAAACACAAATCTCAATTTGATTGGTGGGCCACCGCATGGACCCACCTTGATGTATTTTTATCCATGTCGTCCGTACATGGGGCCCACTTTGAGGTGTGTTGTATGCACCGTCCATCCATGAGGGGCCCTATCTGGAGGGACGTGGTCCAGACCGTCTAGTTAGAAGGACATCCAAACCCCCACCTGACGCTGGGGACCTTCAAGCATAAAAAAAAAAATTACGATGGACGTGGACGCTGCCGTCTGTCGAGAAAACAGTGACGGCGCCTGTGGCTTCTTGTGAGCGGCGGACGAGCACGGTCCAACGGCCCCAGCCGTGGGCCCCACCATGATGTGTGTTATGTATCCACTTTGTCCATTACGTGGACCCCTAGGGCAGCGGGACACCCTCCAAAACTTGGGCCGATCTGACGCTCAGGTGGCCCACATCATAGGAAATAGTGTGAATTGACCATCTGCCATTGAAATCCTTTTTGGGCCCATAGAAGTTTTGGATCAAGATGAAATTTGTTTCTACCCTTCATCTAGGTCTGTGTGACCTTATGGACGGGTTGGATCTCATATAAACATTACGGTGGGCCCCACATGGGACCCACAATAATACGTGTTTTATTTTCACCGTCCAGCCCTCTGTGATGTATTTGTTATATCCCCACCGTCCAGGGGACGGTGGGTGTGTGTGCGTGCATGCGTGTGTGAGCGTGCGTGTACGTGTGCGGTGTGTGTGTGCACTGTGTGTGTGTGTGTGTATATATATATATATTATACAATATTGTATTATATTATATATAGTTTATATATTATGTTATACATAATATATACCTGATGGTGGGCCCTTCGTGGGACCCACCTGTTTCATCCATGCCATCTGTCTATATGGTAACCCACCATGATGCATGTGTTGCATCCAAACCGTCTAACCTTTTGGGCAAGCTCATTTTAAGGCTTGAAACGAAATAAGACAGATCTATTTATCAAGTGGACCACACGACAATGTGAGCATTGAAACGTCTACCACTGAAATCCCCTTAGTATCATAAGAATTCTGGATCAACATGAAACCGTGTGACATTACGATCAGATTGGATGAAAAACAAACGTTATGGTGGGCCTTGGGAATTTTAATGGTGGAAAATCATTATCACCACTTATATTGGGTATGGCCCATTTGATATACATGGGGCCCATTGGTGTGGCCCACCTTGATTTATTTGTGCCTTTCTATTGAAGCCCACCTGGATATACACATGAGGCCCATGTGATTAGGCCCAATGTAATGGACTTGGGGCCCATTTGATAAGACCTTGATGTGGTATGTATGAGGCCCATTGTTGAGGCCCACCTTAATATATATAAAGCCCATGAGGCCCAATGTGATGTATTTGGGGCCCATGGGTTGAGGCCCATTGTGATGCATTAGGGCCCGTGGGTCGAGGCCCATTGTGATGTATTCAAGGCCCATAGTTGAGGCTCAGTGCGATGTATGTATGGCCCGTTAAGTTGTGTATGAATTCCTTGTATGGGCCACTCCTTGGGAGCAATGTTGGTTGAATGGCCACATTGCTGGACAATGATGGTTTAATGTCCACATTGTGACCTTACCTTAGGTCTTGTTAGGCCCACTCTCATCATCCTCTTAGTGGGTTAACCCAAATAAGTGGGCCCCATTCACCATGAATGGATGGCTCCGTGTTACCGGATTTGATATACCCACGGCCGAGGGCCGATCTTTAGATTATGGTCGATCGGCTGTTCATCTATGGACCCCGCCCTGTTTATGTGCTGGTTGTCGGTATCGATTGTCGATATGATCATTGGTTCCGATTGCTGTGGCTGAATGCCAATTCCGATTGACGTGACCGATTTGCAGATTCTGATTATCGATCGATTCCGATTGTCGTGACCGATTGCCGACTTCGATCGACGTGACCGATTTGTCGATTCTGATTATTGATCTATCCCGATGGTTGTGACCGATTTGCCGATTCTGATTATCGATCGATTTCGATTGTTGTGACCGATTGCCGACTTCGATCGACGTGACCGATTTACCGATTCTGATTATTGATCTATCCCGATGGTTGTGACCGATTTGTCGATTTTGATTATCGATCGATTCCGATTGTCGTGACCGATTGCCGACTTCGATCGACGTGATCGATTTGTCGATTCTGATTATTGATCTATCCCAATGGTTGTGACCGATTTACCGATTTTGACTATCGATCAATTCCGATTGTCGTGACCGATTGCCGACTTTGATCGATGTGACCGATTTGCCGATTCTGATTATTGATCTATCCCGATGGTTATGACTGATTTGCCTATTCTGATTATCGATCGATTCTGATTGTCGTGGCTGAATGCCGATTCGATTGTCGAGGCCGATTTCGATTGCCAAGGCCGATTGTCGTGACCTATATGATGTACATGCGACCCGTAGTTGAGGCCCATTATGACACGTAGTAGGCCCATGATGCATGACCCATTTGATGTATTCGAGACCCATGTGTAGGGCCCACATGTCATATATTTGAGGCCCGTGGGCAAAGCCCATTGTGATGTGTTCATGGCCCATGGGTAAGGCTCATTATGACGTATTCATATATGGCCTATGGGGCAAGGCCCATTGGGATATCTATTAGGCCCATGAGCAGGGTCCACCTGTTGTGTATATGTGGCCCTTGAGTAAGGCCCATCGTGTTGTATATTAGGCCTTTGTGTGAGGTCGTGGGCCCATTATATGTTTGGCTCTATGTGGCCATTCCTTGGGGGCATGTTGGTTAAATGTCCACATTGTCGAGGCCGATGGTTGATGCCAGTTATTGATACCGATTATGAGTTGTGACAGCATAACATCATAATACATGCCCATACGCATCATCTGCATGTTTGTTATGAGATGTGATTGACCATTGCATATGCCATATGGCAGGTTGTTCATAGGGCTCCCTGATAAGCGGAGTTGTCCCATATGAGACCATGGCATGCACAGGATTGATGCATGACTGGATTGTTTGACTCATGCATCTTGCATTGTGTGTTATGATTACTGTACGCCCTAGCGACATCAGGGTCGTATCCTCCACAGGCATTTCGTGGATGGCCAGATGGACACCGAAAATCTGTTCTACATGGGGTGCTATAGATATCCCTGGGTGAAAGTCTCTAAACCCTCTTGGTTTCAGAGGTTGCTCCAACGTCTAGACCGAGTGGATGTATGAGCGCATGAGGGCCGCATACCGTTAGACCACATCTCCCACTGTGTCGTGGTCGGTTGGAAGGGGGTACAGCCTTACCTGCCCGAGAGGAAGGGGCAATGCTAGGCTGAGTCTGACCAGCTCGAGGAATGGGTTCGCTATCGACGAGTAGGGCCTGATATTGGTAGGCGGATAGTGAGGTCTCTTCTACTCACCTTGTTACACGCGATGGGGCGGCAATTTGGTTTGGAGTGTAATAGACCCAGGTGATGATCTCAGAGAGGAACCGTACTGATACGTGGACTTATTGAGCAGGATTTGCATACCCATACATTCATTTCATTCACTATCCACTCGGGCTGGTGGTGCGCAACTAATTGTTGTGTACCTTCGCATGACAAGGATTTCGGTTGGGCGCGCGACTAACCTGAGATCAGGAGCTTACCACATTGAGTCTGACTATCCAAATTTAGGTATGAGACTAGTTTGGATAGAAATTCTTTGTGATAGACACCATAGCTTATGATACTACGTACTATCATCCCGACTTCACTCCAGCTTGGTCATTTCACTCGCACCGCATATTACAATACATCCGTGACATATGGCATTTTGGGTTGTTATGTTTAGCACTTATATAGCCTAGACGGACTTAGCATGATTTGCATATTGTCTTGCATCCTTAACACATAGTATTTGGCTTACTGTCTTCGCATTACATAGCTGATCTATATTGCTTCCTCAGTATATTGGTTATTATATTTTTGCATCGCATAGCCTTGGTACAGCTGATAGCATTCATGGATTTAAAGATTGCCAGTAATTCCGCTTACTCTGATATCGTATGATTCATGATCTTGCCTGTATTACTGATGTTGTATGATTTATGGTATTGTATTGCATTCTTGGCACTTACCTTGTGCACACACTTTCACCACCCACTAAGCTTTCTATAAGCTTATGCACGATAGATGCGTGCAGGTGGCGTTAGGTTGCAGCAGTGTTGAGCTTGGAGCGTGCAGCGGTCTTCTGGAGCTTGATTTTTTATTTATGTATTTCCCTTTCAGCATTGTACTCAAATGATTGTATTAATGGATATGTGATGATGATGTTGCCTTTGTGAATTGGGTAATTTTGTGGTTATGTTTATTACAAGTTAAATGTAAAAAAAAAATCCTCCTTGTAGGATCCCAGGATCGGAATCTGGCGTATAGATGCTAAGAGCCGAGAATGGGGTACTACGGAGGCTGTTGGCACCAGATTCGGCGATCGGGATTCCTGTGAATCCGATTTTCGAGTTTGGGGCGTGACGGGAGTCGTACTGGAAACTCCTGATCAAACCTACATGCAGTATGCCTTAAGACTTGGATTTCAAGCTTTGAACAATACAGCCGAATATGAAGCGTTGTTACTCGGCCTTCGACTTGCGGCTAACATAGGTGTTACGCATCTGAATGTTTTCAGCGACTCTCAGTTGGTTGTCAACCAAGTTACTAGTGTATATCAAACACGGAAAGAACAATTAAAAGCATACATGGAAAAAGCTAAAGAGCTGATCAGCGGCTTCCAATTTTGTGTCGTCACTCGGATCCCTCAAACAGAAAATGCCAAAGCCGGCCTATTAGCGAAACTAGCATCCACCGACGAGATGACATACCCAGGTCTGTTCCGATCGAGTACGTTGTCAAACCGAGTATTACTGAACCAGTTAGCTCAGAAATATATATAATTGACTCGGGACCTTCATGGCTTGATCCGATCATCCGATACCTCGACAAGGGAGAGTTACCCGGCGATTGCGCTGAAGCTCAACGGCTCATGATCCTAGCCTCCCGTTATACCATACTTAACGGGACATTATACAAGAAAGGTTATTATGCTCCATTACTGCGATGCCTAAACCCTAGTGAAGCGGATTACGTACTACAGGAAATCCATGAACGAATATGCAGAAACCATTCAGGAGGACGAACACTAGCACATAAAGTCTTACGCCAGGGATACTACTGGCCGACTATCCAACATGACGCTCGCAAGCTCATTCAGAGATGCGATAGGTGTCAAAGATTCGCGGTTATCCCGAGACAACCTCCTGAAGCACTGACGCCTATGACTGGTCCGTGGCCCTTCGCACAGTGGGGAATCAACATCATAGGGCCACTCCCTATTGGAAAAGGCCAAACCAAGTTCGCTGTGGTAGCTGTGGACTACTTCATGAAGTGGGCCGAGGCTGAGCCACTGGCGAAGATAACTGAACAGAAGATCACAGATTTTGTGTGGAAGAACATTGTCTGTCGGTTCGGGATACCCTGGACCATCGTTACCGACAATGGAAAGCAGTTCGACAATAAGAGCTTTCGCGAGATGTGTAACAACCTCGAGATCAAGAATGTATATTCATCGCCCCACCATCCTCAGACGAACGGACAGGTTGAGGCGGTCAATAAAATCATCAAACAGCATCTCCAGACCAAGCTTGACCGAGCCAAAGGAGCGTGGGTAGAAGAATTCCTAAAAATATTGTGGGCATATCGAACTACAGCTTGAACTGCCACAGGAGAAACTCCTTTCTCCCGTGCATATGGCTCGGAAGCCGTCACTCCTGTCGAGATCAAACTACCTTAGATCGAATCAGTTCATTCAATGCAGAGGATAATGAAGAACTCTTAGCACTCAAACTCGATTTGGTGGACGAACAAAGAGAAAGAGATCGACTACGTATGAGGGCTCGGCAACAGCAGGTAGCTCGGTTCTATAATGCCCGAGTCAAAATCAGACGTTTTCGGGTTGGGGACATGGTTCTCCGAAAAATATTTCTCAATACAAAGGAAGTTGGCTCGGGTACATTGGGACCCAACTGGGAAGGACCCTATATTGTCTCAGGAACCATCCAACCGGGAACGTATTGGTTAGAAGACCTAGTTGGACAATTATTGCCTCATATGTGGAATGCCGAGCATCTAAAAATCTATTACCCCTAGTGCTGGCACAGCAAAGCAATGAAAACGGCTCAAAAATAACAGGCATGTAAACTGAGTCAAAATGAATAAAGTGAAATTAATCATATTCATTTATCGGTATGTTTGTTACATCGGGTTATATCTTGCTTCAGTCTTACATTGATTAGACTAGAAAGGGTTAAGGTAAAAAAGATAGATCGGCCACAACGTGCGAATCTCTTCCTCGGTTAATACTATTCTCGAACTTGCGTGAAGCTGGTGTGAGTGCCAAAAATGGAGCTGATGATGGTACCAAACCAAAATTGGAGCTGATGATGGTACCAAAAAACCGAGCTCCAAGGGTATCAAAGGTCGCTCGAGATACCCTCTGAGGTCGGAGCTGCTTCAGACTCGACCCCGGTATCACCTGCAGCATCATCGGGCTTAGCTACTCCAGTCGCCAGATACTCGGGAAGCCCTTCCTCAAATTTCGAGATATCAAGATCAGGAAAGAACTGCTTCACCACTTAGATGCAAGCCTGATACCCGCTCGCGTATAGACGTCCCTTTCATCTTCAAACTCCAAAGATTCAAGGTAGTCCTTTATAGCCTTCTCCCCTGCCTCTTTCCTGGCCACCTCGAGCGCCACTTTCGTATCGGTCTTCAACCGAGTCAGCTTCTCGTCAGAGGCATCAAGAGACAGGTGAAGCTGCCGGCTCTCATCATGGGCCTCCTTCAGTAGCTGAGCCATCCGAGCACATTCACCTCTGGCATCCTCAGCCGCCTTCCGAGTAAGGCCCAACTCACCAGTTAGATGGCCGACCTTAATTGAGGTGATCTCAAGTTGACCCTCTGCCGTTGCTGCCCGTTTCCAAGCCACAGAAAGCTGTATAAGGAAAGGTCAGAGTCTGATTAAAACCGAAAGAGATAAGGAGCTAAAAGATAAGTCTGAATCCTACCTGAAGCAAGATCTTTGCAGCTTGGGAGAGTATCTGACTCCCAGGGGCTTCGAAGATGGAAACAAACTCCTTTTCACTCCCGTAAGAAATAGCCCAAGGGACCATGTCTGCTACAGCCCGATGAAAGGATGATTGCTCCTGTGAAGTCGACTCCCTCGTCAAAGTCTCTCCCCTCTGCTCTACCCCTCGCCCTGAGACCCGTTCTGCAACGGGACTCGGCTTAGGAGCTGCCCAAGACTCGACCAGAGCGTTCTCCGCCCTCTCTTCAGGGTCCAAAAGAATAACTACGGTCGGGACGGTTGAAGTGGTGGCAACTGGGGCTGAAGGCACTACGACCGATGGAGCGGTTTTTGCTTTCTTTGAAGGCCGAGGTTCCGACAGAAGCACTGACCGGGGAGGAGCCTTCAACTTTGCCTTCAGAAGGGGTCGAGTTTCGACCATCTCTATGTCAGATAAAACGCAGAGTCAGATGAATTCAAGGAGGATATGTCTGAATAATTGAAAGATACCTGTCACGAACGAATCCAGGCCCGAAAGAAGAAGACGCTCTGGTTGTAAAAGAGATTTCTAAGACCTATCTTCTGGGCTCAATGTCCACAGACCCCTAATCCGAGCTAAAGTGTTAGCTGCTAGCTTGGGTTTCTTCTTGGGAATATCTGCATAATATGTTCAGTCAAATTCAGAAGGATTACGACAAGACAAATCGAGGGGAAGGGTATGCTGAGTACTTGCTTCAGAGAACGCCCGAGGAACGAGAGGTTCGAACAGCCCAGGCTCGACAGTCTCTCAGTGACCACATGCCCAAAACCACCTCTCTCTAGTGCTTATTAGAGGTAGGAGGGTCGGTTATTAAGGAGCTGCCCTTGTACCGCCAAGTGCTCAAGAAATACCAATCGGGCTGCGAAATGTTCGGTCGAACCTGGTATAAGTAGAGGAACTCATCCATGGTCAGTGGGGGCTGTTCTGCCTCAGCCCACAACACAGCACATCCGAACAAGTTCCTCCACCCGTTCAGAACTATCTGCCCGGGTGCAATTCTGAGTCGGGAAAGAAAATCTCGAACAACGGGTTGTAAGGGTAAACGCATGTCACATTGCATGGCAACTTAAAAAATTGTGACCATCCCAGGAGGAGGATGGTCGGGCAATTCATTCGGAAGCGGAAGTTGAAGAATCACTGAGTCGAGAATATGATACCCGACTCAGATTCTATCCAAATCTATCTCAGTCAAAACTAAGGGGATCGGCCCCTTTTATTCGTCTTCAACTTCCTCATTCTCGGTAGCCTCTCCTTCTTTAGTTGCTGACTCAACAAACCGAGCCGATCTCCATAGGGGAACCGATTCATTGGTTCCCCCAATCTCAGCCCCCGCCGGTCTCCTGGGAAGAGCCGACTCAGAAGTTCCTAATTCTTCTTCCTCTTCTTCTAAATCGTCCCCAGGAAAAAAGGGGGTGGGTCTGCGCGGGGCATGTTTTAAGACATAAGGACCCTCCGGAGCAGAGCGTTCCGCTGGAATCCCACTGAACGTCCTAGCAGTGAGCTGAAAAGCCTCATTGGCACTTATCGCCATCTTCGTCAGTAAGGAAGGTGGTTCGGAAACATCCCAAAAATGCTCCGTTTCGCCCTCGTCACCGGAAATCCCCACCCGGGGGCTTGAAGGGTGCATTGTCGCCAAGTGTCTAAGAGAAAAGGAAGGGAGAGAAGACTCACCGGAGAGGCGAAAGACACATAGTTGAAGAGGAAGAAAGAAAGCAAGGATGCAGGAAAATGACGGATCACAAGCACAACAAGGGAGGTAGAGGAAGAAGAAAAATGGAGTGGATAAACGTAAGTGCAAAAAATGATCTCGCTCCTTCTTTTATAGCTGAGCCACGTGGCATCAGCATTTAAGGAGGAGTCGGATCGACGTTTGCTTCGACTCCCACGTCCGACGCGTGGTGCACGCCGACTGATGCAAGTAACATCTTCACCACGCGTCTGGCTCTCATAGGTTGACGAAATGACTTGACAGCTGTTCGCTCGTGTGGCCTCGAGTAACGAACCGACGCATGTTAAGAACGACACAAGAAGCAATAAATGCTCCATCATAACCTCGATCTTCGGTACATACCGACTTAGCAATATGTTACTCCTTAGTGCCGATATAACTGACACTAGGAGTAGGGAGCTTACCGTTGGGGAAAAATACGACAAGTCCGGAGACTTGGTTATGGACTGGATCAATTTTTATAAAATTATCCAGTAGTCTGAGCCAATAGTTCAGGCCGAGATTAAACAAAGCTTAAAGGAGAGACTTAGCTCGGATTTGTAACGGATATGAATCCCGACCGAGATTGAAAGAGTCCAAAGCCTTAAGCAAGCATTAGACACATCAAGTTGACTCGGTTAATGAGACAACAATGTCTAAAGGGATCTATTAAACGCCCTAAAACTGAAAGCCACCTGACCGACTATAAAACTGACCTATGTATGGTTGGTAATAGTGTCGGCTATCGGATAGAAGAGAAACATCGGTTCTAAATCAATGTGGATTCATCTGTCAGTGGACGAATAGCTTTTTTTGTAAGCCGGCTGAGATCATGAATCTATTAAGGCTGAGCCAAGCAAAGGAGACGGTGTAATCTTAAACACCGTCCCATCCCAAGAATCTTGTAAAAGGATCCCCGATCCTGGAAATCTCGGGATCAAGAAATATCCGCAAACAAGATCAAATCTCTCGATAAATCAAGAGAAAATCCCTTTACGCCGGGATCTCTCACTCCTATAAAAGGAGGGCTTTCCAGAATCAAAGGTACGCAAAAAAAAAACCCAAAAAAGGATTCCTCTTCCTAAGCCCTTACTGACTTAAGCATCGGAGGACCCCAGGCCCAAGCCAAGGTCTCTTTTCTCCTTCACTGTATTGCAGGTCGAAGTACAAGAAGAAGTTGATAAAGATTTTCGCATCAACAGAAGTACGGGAAGAGGTCGATCCAATTTTTTTGCATCAACAATTTCTAATTTAAGAGTTTTGTGAAATCTAATGGTTCTACATGGTTGTATGAACCTTTCTAAACAATTCTTACAAATAAACTTACATCTAGATCATTACGGATAGGGGGATATTCGCCAATTCATTCAAGGGAAGGTACCTACATCAAATCACATGATGGTTGGTCTTATCTTAAGATTAACGGTCAGATGACTTGATCTGTGTATGGAGACTATTCTAAATTGTCAGATTTGCGTTGGGAAATAGATGTAGGGTTAGGTTAGCTAGATTGGTACCATACACATGTACATAATAAGTTAAATTTTATGGTAACACTCGGGAACTTTTAATACTCGGGTATTGAAAAGTTCGAGGTGTTACAGGGCCTCTACACCCCGTTACATGTGTCTGGCGGCCCTTGGAAGGACTTATATATGGACTTCGTGCTTGGTCTCTCACGAGCACACAACACGGCATGGATTCAGTGTTCGTGGTGGTAGATCGCTTCTCAAAGATGGTACACTTTATCCCATGTAAGAAGCCCCTCGATGTAACACATGTGGTGAATCTATTCTTCAGAGGTCGTACGCCTACACCGGATTCCCAAGACCATTACTTCTGACCGTAACACGAAGTTCATTAGCCACTTCTGGTGAACTTTGTAGAATCGGTTCGATACGCAACTTCAGTTTAGTAGTGCATACCACACATAGATTGATGGGCAGACTGAAGTTGTGAATCGCACGTTAGAAAACCTCCTTCTGTGTATTTCAGGTGATAAACTAAAGTAGTGGGATTTGGCCTTGTCTCAAGCAAAGTTTGCATTCAATAACATGGTGACCGCTTGATAGGAAATCTCATTCCAAATTATTTATGAACAAGTAGCCCACCACACACTTGACTTGGTCTCTTTTCCTAAGCTCCTAGACATGAGCATTGCAACAAAGCATATGGTTTACTGAATCATGGGCATTCATGTAAATGTGCAAGCACCTCGAATGACAAGTACAAGGAGTAAACTGACAAGCATCAGTGACAAAAGGTGTTCGAAATGAGCAACCATGTTATGGTCCATCTATGCAAGGAGAGATTTTCGATTGGGACCTACAACAAGTTGAAGAACAAGAAGATTGGACCAGTATCGATCCTCCTAAAGATCAACGACAGTGCTTACTTGTTAATCTTCCGGATGACATGGATATCTCTTGCACTTTCAACATTTGGTTCGGACGAGAACTCGAGGTCGAGTTCTTTTGAAGTGGAGGGGACTGATTTAGAGTGGGTTGTGGACACTTTCATGGCCAATATGAACCAGAGAAGGCCCGATCAGAGGCAAAAGTGATCAGGACAGTCAAAACCTTAAAACGGTCGTATCTTGCAAATCGGAATGATTTTTCCAGCATATCATATATGATTTTGGGGTAGGAGAAGCAACTTTAGTCAACCAACCTCGCTACACCAGGTTGCCCACGGCGGATTTGCGAGATTTCATCAGACCGGCGGTCAAAAGTCCATTTTAATTTCAATTTTATTATAAATAGTAACTTTTAATTTGATCATAACTTTTTATCCTTTGAGTTTTAGGAGTGGTGCCCAAAATGAAAAGCGCTTAGAAAAATAAGCAGAAGAATGTGGTTGGGACAATTTGGAAACTTACTATTTTTTTGGGCCAATAGTAAGTTACTATTTATAATAAGTCACGTTTTTAGGGTGTTTGAGTTTAAAACTCCCTCCAATGTTTGACTATACTATTTAAAGGATTGTAATTTCATTTTTCTTATTATCAATCGATTAATTTATAATTTATTAGAATTTATTTTTATTTTCAAGGAATCTCTATGAGGAGTCCAGAGATCCGTGGATTCGAAGTAGTTATCCCTGAGGAAGACGGTGATTGACCTCATCACGTCCTCAATCCCCCTGCGTCATTGAATTTAGTTGATATTTTGCCACAAGGCTTAACATAAAGGATCAAACCTGATGGACGAAGTTGATCTAAGATGTACAATATGGTGGGCCACAGAAAACTTGGTTGTTTTACCCATTATGTAAAAAGAGTGTTAAGATGATTTGTGTCCTACCAGACCCTAACTCCATCTTACGTTGTTTTTCTCTCAATTCCTTGGCCATCTTAATCTCATAAAGACCATCTCCTTCTCAGCTCTTAGCCATCTTCGTCTCATAAAGATAATATCTCTTTCTTAGCTATTTCTTAAAATAGGATATGGTCCCTTTTTCTCAACCATCTTCATCACGTAATGACAATTATTTCTTGGAATAGGATATGGCCCGTTTTTCTTAGCAATCTCCATCTCATAATGAAAATCTCTTTCTTTGGAATGGGATTTAGCCTGTTTTTCCTAGCAATCTTCATCTCATAACGAAAATCACTTTCCTTGGAATAGGATATAGCCAGTTTTTCCTAGCAATCTTCATCTCATAACAAAAATCTCTTTGGAATAGGATATAGCCCGTTTTTCCTAACAATCTTCATCTCATAATGAAAATCTCTTTCATAGCTATTTCTTTGAATAGGATATGGTGATGTACACAATTAGGAGGGTGAGCGTTACCTTGTGCACTATTTTCAAAGTTTCGATGTTTAATAAAAAGAAACTCATGTAGGTCAAACTAAAGGGAACAATGTAAGATCAGTCTTATTTTTTGTATCTTTGTTTCATGACGGTGAATTACATTTAATTAACAGTTTTGATCATGAAAGATGGACACCATGCTAACTCCACATACAAACCTATGGTTAGAAAATCCTATTCCCATAATTCCCTTGGTGTGATCCACCTGAATTGTTGATTTAGCTTATTTTTATTCCGATGGCCTAAAATCTTGGACATGACCAGTGGACCCCATAGGGCTGGAGTGTCTTACATATAAACCCCAGAGACGCAGTATAAAATAGTGTTGTAGGGTATTTCAGCTTAAAAAACCCCTCAAAACTGGACCCAAATCATCTACAACACTTGTTCTGCATCATGTTAATACGTGAAATCCACTCCCTCCATCAGGTGGTTAATGTCCTCGTATGTGCAAAATTTCAGCCGGATGCAAAACTCAGATGGGCCAAGCCAGATGTGGCCCTCAGTTTTGGATTAGGTTGATTTTATATATTCACTTGATGCTAGTGAGTGACATCTGGTGAACAAGTTTGATGAAGGATACACACCATGTTGGCCCCAAAAACATCCTATATTTTTCATCTCATCTTCATTGTTTCCAATATTGTAGGCTACCTGAGTTTTTAATCTAGCTGATTTTTTGTTGCAAGGCTTAACGTAAAGGATCAAACATGATGGACGGAATAGATCTCAGATGTACAACATAGTGGGCCACAAAAAACTTAGTTTTTTTTTTCAAAGGAATTTTCCTTGCTATAGATTAATTTGGGCAGCCCGATCAACAAAAAGAGATGGGGCCACCTATCGTAAGAAAGAAAAAAAAAAAAGTGTAGAAAAGAAAAAACAGATGATCACTCCTCCCACATGTAACCCAGACCCACTCTATCCAGAAAACTTAGTTGTTTTACCCACCATGTAAAAAGAGTGTTAAGATTATTTGTCCTACCAAACCTTAATTCTATCTTCCCGTTGTTTTACTCTTAATTCCTTGGCCTTCATCTCATAAAGATAATTTCTTGTTCTCAGCTTTTAGCCATCTTTAAAATAAAATGTCCCCTTTTCTCAACCATTTGTCTCATAATGAGAATTATTTCTTAGAATATTATATGGCTTGGTTTTCCTAGCCATCTCCGTCTCATAATGAAAACACTAAGCCAAAATTGGCAATTTGCGACGTATTTTTGCGACGGACTTCGTCCGTCGCTAAAATCTCTAGGTTTTACGATGGATGTAATCCGTCGCTAATGGAAAAGGTCAGTCGCTAAGCCCATGTTTGTCGAAAATCCATTGAACGTCACTGAATTTAGCGACGGACCAAAATCGGTCGCTAAGATCCGATTTACGACGGATTTTGGTCCGTCGTTAGTAGGCGACGGACGAAATCCGTCGCAAATTTTGAGTTTGTGTCAGTCAAATCCCGCCCAAAACACCAAATGGCCCGCTTTTCAGTTGCTTTTGCGACGGATCATGGTCCGTCGTAAAAAGACTTTTGCAACGGATCATGTCCGTCGTAAAAGGGCTTCTATCTTGACATTAGTTTTTTTCATTTTTATAAGAATATGGTGGAAAATTAAGTTTTTTTGTAGTCTAATAATTGTTTTTTAATAGAATTTCAGTGGTTTAATTGTACATATTTATATCTAAGATTATTTTTTTAAAATTGATTGAATGCAAGAAGAAAATTTATTTTATTTTTATATCAAATGAGTGGAATTTTTATTTTTATTTTTCAATTTAAAACTAATATTTAAATGATTTGTAATATCACATGAAAAAGAATATTGAGAAGTTTAAAAAATTTAACAATGTTTGAGAAAAAATTAGATTTTGTAAAAATAAAAATCATGATTTAATAAAAATCTATATTGTGGGAACTAAAAAGAACTAATATTGAATAAAGTTGATAAATTTGAAAAAAAAAAAAAAAAAAAGCATTTGATTTTGAAAAAAAAGTAATATCCTGAAAAAGAAAATTAAAAATATTTTAAAAAATGTGAAAAATTTTCACAATGTTGAAAAATGAAAATATTTTAAAAATGAAAATGAGAGTTTGAAATTTGAAAATTAAAATAAAATTGAGAAGTTCAATAAAAATTGACAAGTTCGAATAAAATGCTTTTTAAAAAATGGAGAAGTGAAAAAGAATTAAAATTTTTAAAATAAAACGATATTAAAAAATCGATACTTATCAAAAAACAAACATTTTGAAACGAAAAATAAATAAGTTGAAAATTTTTGTCATTTTGAAAAAAAATTGAAAATGTTCAAAATTCAAAATTAAAAGAAAATTTTATTTGTAAAAACACTAAGATTTTGAAAAAATATATATAATTTTAAAACAATTTTGAAAAGTTGAAAACAACATGATGCTTTTGAAGAAAAAAAATCGGCATTTTGGAATTTTTGGGAAAAAAATTAAAATTTGTGAAAATTTTAGATATTTTGAAAATAAAAATTCAAAATTTGTATTTTAATTTATTTTTGAAATATTTTATAATAAAAAATGATATTTTGTTAAAAGTTTTCAAAGAAAAATTAAGAGTAAAAAAATATACATTTTGAAAAAAATGTTAGTTTTAAATGGAAATTGAAATTTATCTGTGAAAAAAAAGATATCTTTAATAAATTATTAGGCACATCCACTAATTGAACATTTAACCGTTTTTGGACAAACGAATTAGTCCAGATTGAAGAGTAAATAACTTCATATGTTTAAATCAAATTTCACTCAAATTGTTGATCAATCTTGTATGCCCAATATCTTTCTCATATGTAGCTAGCCTGATTGAGGCGAGTAACTAGTCAAATTGAGGGTATTGATTAGTAAAATAGAGTGAATGGACTTGACATATAAAATGGGCTAAATATTATTGTCAAAATTGTGACCCAACTTATTGACCTCGCGAGAACCTAAGAATTGATGTTTTTTTGTGGGCCCCATCATGATGTGTGTCGAACATCAACACCGTGCATTTAATGTGTCCCCTTTAGGTTATGAGATACCTCAAAAATCATCCATAAACGAAACTCAAGTGGGCCATACCATCTAAAACCATGTCAAGACATCTTAAAAAATATAAAAGCACTTGGTGGGGCCCACATGAGTTTTGGATGCAGCTAAAACTTGGTCTGACCCCTCATCCAAGTGGGACACACATAATGAGTGGGTTGGATATGTCAATCACATTAAGGCAAGCCCAATATATGGTTATGAATGTTTTAAGGAATCCCCTCTACATCTAGGTTAGTCATTACCCTTACCAGAGTAAACTCTGTGGGGTCCACTGTTATTTATTTATTTTATCCACTCCGTTTATCTATGTTAACAGATAATTTGAGGTCTAAAGAATAAAAAGGAAGCATATCCAAAGCTCAAGTGGACCACACCACAGGAAATAGTGTGATTGAACCTCTACCATTGAAAAATTCTTGGAGGCCATAGAAGTTTTGGATGAAGCTGATGTTTGTGTTTTCTCTTCATTCATATATATTTGATATCATGAATAGGTTGGATGGCAAATAAACGTTACTGTGGGCCCAAGGAAGGTATTAATGGTGGAAATCATTATTCCACATTGTTTCGTGTGGCATGGTCCACTTGAGTTTTGGATTTTCTGAAAATTTGAGATCAACCCACACCGTCCATCCATTTTTTGAGATCATTTCAGAAATTTATTCAAAAAATAAATCATATCCAAAGATTAAATGGACCGCACCACAAATACCAGCATGGATGGGAACGGATTGGCCACTCCCCTGCCACCCGCCCGTTGGCTAGTATTCGGTGCTATGTGGGCCCCACCATGATGTATGTATTCATCCATTTTTACCGTTCATTTTAGGGCTTGATCAAAAAAATGATAGGGATATAAACTTAAGGTGGACCACATCATAGGAAAACAATATTGATTGGATATCCACCATTAAAATCCTCTTAAGGCCCACAGTACTGTTTATTTAACATCCAATCTGTTGATTAGATCATACTGATGAAGGAAAAAAACAAAGATCAGCTTGATTCAAAACTTTTATGGCCCCCAAAAGGTTTTTAATGGTCGATGCTCATTTGACAATGTTTCCTGTAATGTGGTCCACTCGATATTGGGATATACCTCATTTTTGGTATCATACCATAAAATGATCTGGAAAAATAGATGGACGGAATGGATGAAATACATACATCATGGTGGGGCCCATAGAGCACCGACCATCGTCCAGTGGCCGGTGGCAGTGGGAGTAGCCAATCCGTTTCGAAATCGGATTGCGTACTGAGTTACCCAGGACGCTCTTATGGTACTGAGTAAACTCAGTTGGGCCCACCTTGAATGTATGTAGTCTATCCAAGACGTCCATCAGTTTTTCCATCTAATTTAAGGGGTTGATCCCAAAATTGAAGCATATCCAATGATCAAGTGGATCATACCACTAGAAACAGTGGAGATAATGATTTCCACCGTTGAAACCTTTTTAGGCCCACCATAACGTTTATTTTCCATCCAATCTATTCATAATGTCACAAAGACTTGGATGAAGAGGAAAAACAAATTTCATATTGATCCAGAACTCCTGTGACCCCTAAAAGGGTTTCAATGGTAGACGTTTAATTCCCCACTACTTTTTTCAGTGTGGTCCACTTGATAGTTAGATCTGTCTTATTTTTCGTCTCAAGCCTTACGACGATCTCGCCAGTGGGATGGACGGTTTGGATATAACACATACCTCATGATGGGACCCACAGAACTTGCTGACATCAGCCACCCCATTCCCTTCATTTCATTTCACCAACCCTAAACCCTCTCTGTTTCTCTCTCCCTCTCGTACGCTCCTCTCTCTCTCCCAGTGCCGGTCCTACAGATCTCTCCCGCCTCTCTCTCTTCTCGTCGATCTCTCCACGAACATTGAGGTAATTCTCTCTCTCTCTTCCCGTCGATCTCTCCACGAACATTGAGGTAATTCTCTCTCTCTCTCTCTCTCTCAATCGATTGATAGTGGTGGTTCTCATTCCTACTGTTCCCCTGTGGCGTGGCCCACTTTTGAGTTTTGTTTTGACCTGATGAATTCGGAACCCCCATGATTAGAAACCCCCTGGATTCAGAACCCCCACGATTGGAAATCCCCTTGATTGGAAACCCCCTGGATTTGGAACCCCCATGATTGGACCCTAAGGGCCTGTTTGGGAGCGTGGATTTGGAACTGTTACGAGCCTTAGATCGTGTAGCTTGTTAACCTGAGGGAGTTCACATTTCATCACACGCTGTTCACAGTGAATACCTGCAGCATGATCCGGGTGTCATTTATAGGTCCATTAAGAAATCAGGTCTCAAGTTCAGGTCTTGCCTTTACAAGCCTGTGAAAAATTAGGACTAGTCAGGTACTGCTAGTTTTAATAGAGGGTGCTTCCTTGGTAGTAAATATTTTAGAAATGCTTGAGAAGATCTCTCAGAGACCACCTTTCCAATTTTCGTTTAGCACACAGGATGATTAAAATCTGTTTTTCAACATTCAGTTGAACACAACAGCAAAAATTCATAGAAATGAGTGGAAGTTACAAACTGGGGCTAGCCTCATTCCATTCATAATCAGAGAATAACCCTCAAATACGACAAAGACTGTTTCAGGTCCAACCTCACCAAATTGCAACTGTTTCATGCTTTGCGTCTACTGCTTTCACATTTGTTGATACAAGAGGCATAGCTCCATAGAGGGAAATAAAGTCATTGAGGCATTTGTTTCTCCTCTTGCTATGGCCCTTCAAGCTGCTGATGTCAGAGGCTCCAATATCATATATCTTCCCTGTATAGAACAAGTGCAGTTTGACACCATTCAAAAGTATGCATCTTTTATAAGAATTTAAAAAACTCGAAGATACCGCAACAACTTCTTTCAAGTCAACAGATATAACTTTAAATATAAAAAGGTACAAGCTATGAAATGGATCTCTGAGTCCATGGCTAAGGAGATTATATCCAAGGGTTGTTTATTTATTGATGGTAGGGCTTAGCTCGGGTGTGATTTTGAGTGGTTTTGTGTTGTAGGATGCTCCAGGTGTACTGAAACTTCTTCATTTTTTTACACAGTTGTGATGGTGTTTCTTTTTTCTCATTTTCTTTATCCATCATACTAGTGTGAGTTGTTTTGTTTTGCTCTTTTCACTGATGTTCTTGATTGTTTTATTCTCCTAGGTCGTTGAATGGTAATCCTTTAAGTGGAGAATTGTCGGATGTCTTTCACGGCCTCACTGGATTAATTAATTTGTAAGAATGTCTTTCTAAAGTTGGAAACCTTTTGTTTTCCAATATTTATATGCTGATACTAACATATTTCTTGGTGTAGTGATTTGTCTTTTAATAACTTAAGTGGACAATTGCCGCCCTTTTTGGGGAACTTATCATCTTTAACTACCTTGTGAGTTTCTTCGTGAGGATTTTCCTTTTATTTTTTGTAAATGTTGTTAATAGTTGGATGGATGATGAATGTATTTGTGAATGTAAATGAAAATAAAGAACTTATAATATATATATATATATATATATATATGGAGGATAGATTGTTTAAGGGGATGCCCCAATATTGGTTGTATGTTACTAGTATGTAGTAGATAATACTAGGTTCATCTTTGCCACTAGAGATCATATTTCTTTTTGGTATGGATTACCAATTATCATGATAGCCAACACTCATGCAAAATTACAATCAACTAGAATGTAATGAACTGATGATTTTTGGTGTCTACCAAAATGGCCACTAGAAAATGAATAAAGAATTTAGAAAATACCAATTGAACTCTCATGGGCTGGCTCCTCTGCAAGTCCTTGTAGAAAAAGCTTATTCTACAAGGGCTGACATGGGGTCCACTGTGATGTTTGTCTGCCACAAAAAAGAGTTACCCCACCATGAAATTTGGATGCCCCAAAAATAAAAATCAATTCAGCCCACGTGAATTTAGAGGTCCCAGTGGATTTTCATTGTTTGCTATGGGCCTGAGTTTTGGAGAATCCAATTAAAATGACAACATGTAGATCATCTGACCCAAAACCAGCTATAATTTAAGATGGAAGCTAGATATGGAAGGAAGAAACCTTTTGTTGTTGATGATCGTGGACAACATTTGAACGACTTGGACAATGCATGGTTGATTTGAATTTTAGATGATTAAATGTACAGTCCTATTTAAATCACTAAAAATCAGTTAGTCAGTTCATAGATCAATAAGCATGTAAAAAATGAGTTTTAGCAAATGAAAGATTAAGAGAAATTGGGATACATATGCAGTAAATGTCCTTACTCTTGCTCGGGTGGTAGACTCTAAGGAGTTTCAACACCGGGTCAAGGGTTCGAGCACCCATAGGTGGTGGAATTACACTAAGGCGTGAGTGTGTGGGGTGTGCGCGTGCGTGCATGTGTTAAAAAAAAAAAGATTTGTTGTTAATCCAATAACATATCAGGTGTTTTAACTGAAATGAGCCGTGATCGACCATTGAAATGAGCTGCAATCGGCCATGGGAATGAGCTTGTTTGTGGACACTTGTTTGTGGCAATAGGACTGTTGGGCATGAAAACAATTAATATTTAACATAGCCTATTACATGTGTAGAAATGACTTTCATGTGTGCTCATAATGCTCAAAGTATCATTAGGTGAATATATGATTTTAGTTTGCTTCTCTGTTACCTTGGATCTACTTTACTTTGCCATGATTTGAATTAGTAGAGAGTATTTTGAGTAGAGGTATTTTACGATTCTGATTAAGACCTTTAGTTGCTTTCAAGTTTTCGCTTTGTACAAGTGGGGCCTATTTCTCAATAATCCAAATCGTTGATATTATAGATGTCAGTATGAAGTATGAACACTCCATGCACCAAAAATCTCCCAGATGGGAAAAATCGTACATCTTTCAATTGGGGGCCAACAAAGAAACATTTAGGAAAGTAATCACAAATAAGGTTCCTATCAACCAATCAAAGTTGAAATATTCTATAACCTACGCCTTGTTGAAGTTTGACTATTGTCTACATGCATGTATGTATTTTTTTTGTTTAGATATTTGGTTATCATGCTTGTGGAAAGGTAGATTTTTGGTTATCATGCTTGGTTATCCAAGCACATGGCTGAAATGGGGACAAATTCTTTAACTCAAATGGGAAGCATGCACCCGGTTCTAAGTGAGTACCTCACCCATTATGACGAAAGCTCGGGTCAAATTCTTTAACTCAAATGGGAGTCGGAGCCTTGTTGTACATTGCTGTAAGATTAAAATCGCAGAATATAGGTTTTTTATCAGATTATTTCCAACATTTGTTCTACACTTGCATGTATGATTGCTGCACAATTGTGACTTGTGAAAGGAGAAAAAAGAATGCGTGAACATTTTTTTGCTGCAAGTATTTTGAAGATAGTGTTTTGATTAATTCAGTTTTGTTTTTCATTGCGGCTTGTTTTTTTACAACTATTGTAGAATAAGCTTATTGTACATCTACATGTGGGACCCGTATGCACTTCCTCTGTTTTTTCAGCTACTGTTAGTTGGAGGGAGTAGGAAAGAAGAATCAGAATTTCTTCATTTTTTTGGTAGGTCTTTTTCCTTTCAAAATCTTTATCATCAAGAAACTTCATGATATTTAATGATTTAAGCAGTATAATTTTGAGAAAAATATTATGAATTGGTATGTTTGAGTGTTTTGGCTTTGTGGTGGATGGACAAATTCTATCCCAATGTGCATCAGATTGCGGGACACTTGAGTTCTATCCCAATGTGCATAAGGTGGTAGGGCACTCTATGTTTCTTTGCATGTCCAATACCGAGTTTTGGGTCAGCCTGATTTTTGTCCTCCAAAAGGAAAATGAGGGGGGCACACATGATGGACAGTGGAACCTTGCACATATCATGATGGGCTCCACACATATTGTAGAATACACTTATTCTACAAATGTCAATGAGGAATCTACCTAGTTGTAGAATAAGCTTATTCTGCTAATGTTGCAGAGAAACATTATCATGCATGAAAATATTTTTCAAAATTTCTTTTGTAGGATGCTTCTATTGATCAATTGGAGGTCTTCAACAATGTGGTTTCTTCTGTTTACATTTTGCTAACCAAAGATGAGGTAAGGATTTATTTCATTTTATCTTATTTTATTTTATTCTTGTTTCCGTTGATTTGCATGAAGTTCAGTTTGAGCAGCTCTCTCTCTTATCGATTTTGTGCAGCTTGTAATCACCATGCATGGATGCACTGCTACTATATGTGATAAAGTGAAGCAGTCAGCAGAAGGTGCAATTCAGGCTGTCATTGAGTTCATTACAAGAAGAGGCAATGAGTTGAATGAAACTGATGTTTCAAGGTTCTGGCTGAGCATTGGCACATTATGTATTTTAGTTTGCAAAGTAATTAATGTCTTGGCAAATATCTTATGCCGACCATTTCCATGTCTGCAGGACGACCCAATCTTTACTTTCTGCTACAATGTTTGTAACCAAGAAACATCTACATCAGGAAGTTCTTGGTGTTGTATCTTTGGTTGATTTAATTTATTTTTTTTAATACATAACTTCATTTCACTTTAGGCATAGCTTGAAAATATTTTCTAATATGATAAGTGTTACCCAATGTGTATTGGAGCATTGGAGGAGCAACATAACTTTATCTCACTTGTAATCTGTACTCATAATTAGTTACAGATATTGACTGTTCTGCTGATTGTAGGTAGGACTTGAGGGGAGTGCTAATGGACAATGGTGGTTGGATGCTATTAGGAAGGCCCTCGAATAAGGAACGACATTTGAACGCCTAGGATCTAGGCAGTTGGCTGGTTTGCTTATATCCGCAGGGTAAGTAATTATTCATTGATTGGGACATCAAAACATGATAATTTCCTTTTCAGCATCTACATTTGACGAACGCCTCATATAGAATCTTCGACCATTTATTGGGGATGTTGATGCTGCTGCATAACCATAGCCTCATGCACAAACAAGACAGGTAACTTATGCATGTTGGCCTAGCTGCATGGGGCTAATGATGATGCTCTTTGTCAAACTTTAAAAACTTTAAAATTTTCATAAAACTGATATAAACTCATTTCCTTTTTAATTTCTTTACCAACACTGCTCATTATCAATAAATAACAAAATATATGGGCTGATTTACTTGATCTATCGATAGCGTCAGAGTTGGTTCTTATGGGTTTTACCAGTGCTAGCCAACTCCATGCATAGAGGCTCGAAACCATTCAGATAACTTCAGGGTCAAGAGAACTTGACAAGATCTTAGAGGGTAAGTTCTGAATGGATCACGCTTTAATTTAAATGTTAAAGCCTGTTTAGGTGCCACTTAAAAATGAATTTATCTCATTTTAGTTAATTGTAATTATGGATTAGAGATCATACTAAAATGAGATGAACTCTATTTTGAGTGGCACCCAAATAGGCCCTTGGTTCTCATCTCGAATCTAAAATTGGTTAACTTTTGGGCAGGAGGAATTGAAACTCGGTCTATTATTTGAGTGGCACCTAAATAGGCCCTTGGTTCATAGATAAAATAAATAAATATACAAATAAATGAAGTCTCTATTTACTTTCCCCTTTCCATCTTTTAATTATTCTTTCATTTCTCATGCATTCAGGTTTGCCAACCTTGCAAATTGAAAAGCTTGTGCAAATTTGCGAACTAGAGAGTAAATAAAAGGTGGAACTTGGATTTAAAAGATGCATTGAGGGTCCTTACTGTATATGGCTTGGACTCATTGCCCCATCAGCTGATAGTATCTGATGCATAAAGGTTTCCATCAGCAAATTGCTGAAGGTGGCAGTTCAACTCAGCAAATAACCGTGCAGTCTTGATAGTTTTCAAGTATGCTCTTCCAAATGCATCCATTTTCATATACTGCACCCTTTAGGCAGATGTGCTTTTGTTTGGTGAAACTAAATGATTGCTAGATATATTTGTTTAGATGTATTTTTCTAGTGTGGTTAACATGCTCTATGTACTTATGGGTTGAATGGGTCTTATTTTATTGATGGTCCATGTGGTGATATCGTTTTTTTCCTGATGTGTCATTATCTTATGCATAGTTTTTATTCGAGTTTGAAAGTTGATGTACACATTCATAGATGCATGTGCATGCTTTCCAACTCTTATATGGTTTCAAACATCTGGTAAAAGCTGGGGCAAGTTTTCGAGTAAAATCTGGGGAATGGAATTCTTGGGGAATGTAAAAACCAACAAAAAAGTGTAAACCAAACATGTTTTCTTTGTAATAACCAGGAAATTATTGAAGCCGAGAAATATAGAAACCAACAACCTAACACTCGCTAAAACTCTCAACTTGGCCTTGCCATTTCTTATATAGTGGTTAGTTGCCATTTAATTTTTTGTTGTTATTTGACTTGTCATCCTCTAATTTATTGTATGCTGTACAAGGTTGCTGGAAATGAAAACCCCTCTGACTCTTATTTGCTTTGCATAAAAGACTACCAATGCAGGACAGATTACATCGAAGTTACATGTGATCGAACTTGGTGCCTAACCAGGTTTGCTCCTAGCATTTACCTGAATTTCAGCTTCATGTTGTTCCATCGTGATTTTCAAATCCAGCTTGAAAGATATTGATGGGAGAGCGAGAGCGTGAGCAAGTCCGAGACCTCCACCGGGATCGGGATGATGATTGGGAGCGAGTTTCTTCCCGAAAATCTTCCAAATCCTTCTTCTCCCTTTTTGCAGCCAATCTCACTTATGACACCACCGAAGACGATTTGCTCCGTATTTTCAGCCGTTTTGGGAAAATAAGGGACGTCTTCCTGCCTTGGAACCGACAGCTAAATCGATCGCGGGGTTTTGCTTTCATCCGGTTCTGCTACGAACAGGATGCCCTGAATGCCATCAACTGCCTCCATGATCGAAGAATTGACGGGAGGGTGGCGCATATAGCTTGGGCGAAAAGTCAACTGGGAAGTAGGGTTGTAACACCACCTAAATCTTACCCTGTAAATCAGCAGAGACCTTTGAATGGGGCTCGGCCGTTTCTCAATGCATTTAACAAATCAGCACCTATCACACTTAACACAAAGGAAGCAGAGTTCGGGGTCACTACCATAGCAGACTCCAGAGCTGTTGAGACGCGGCTTAGATGGTTGGCTCTCTCCTTGGTGGGAACTGCGGAGGACCAGGATGTTCGAATAGATCGGTTATATGGCGCTCTGAGGAAGCCCAATTTAAAGTTTTCAGAGGTTGAGATCGTCAAGATCTCAGCTATGAAATTCTTGATTCTATTTAAATCTGTAGCAACAATGGATGACTTCAATGGAAACACGAATCTACACAAAGAAATGGGGCTTCAATCGATTGCGAAGTGGACTCCTGAAGAAGTAATTGGGGGCGATGGGGTTTGGGTTAGATTGTTTGGTATCCCCACACATGCCTGGATCGAGTCAGTTATCCTAGATCTGGCGAGCTATTTTGGGAAGATCGTCCAAATCGACTCCAGCTCGAGATTCGGATATTTCCAGGCGTTTGCGAGAATCAGAGTCATTCCTCGTCCGGGTATAAGTTTCAACCAAGTGTTGCGATTACAAGTTCTGGGGAAGGTTTATCCTATTTTCGCGGAGCTTGAACCTCTATTCAGCTTCGGCTCTTCTTCTCCTACTAATCATGCTACGGTTGAACGAATCAAGGAGTGGGTTCTAAGACGGTTCCACAGTAATAACAGATCCCCAGAAACTGCTTGTGGAAATGCCCCTGTAAGAGCTGAAGATACTTGCGGCAAAATTTTGGGTAAACATCCGGCTACGTCTAACTGTGCTCTTATGGGAGAAGGAGTCTTGGCACGTTTAGACACCGGTGGAGTTGCCACTCCAGAGGATTGCGCTACGATAGTGACGACAGTTGCTAACAAGGATAGAGGTGGGGGTGCTCACACAACAGGTGTTTGTGTTAATGTCCCAGCCAGAGGAAATGCCAACTCAGGTGAGCTTAGCCAGTCAAGTGATAGGGATGGAAGAGAAGTAGAGCTTCTCAACAGTCCGGGATCTAGTGGAGGACCTGGAGCATCTTCTCAGACTCTGTTTGTTGGTCCAGCTGAGGCTTCAAATATACTGGACAGGTCAGTTGGTTCTCTAAGCCGTCAGGAGCGTCATCAGGCACGGTCACAGATGTGCTTACTGACAAATCAAGCTAATGAAAATTCGGATTAGTTTAATGTCTCTCAAGGGGAAGAAGACATGCTCAGTGGAATGCAGCCTTATGTTCAGCCACAACAGAACATGGTCCTTGCGGTCAGTCATCTGTATATGATCCAGCCCGAGAATTTGGTTGATAAGAGTAGGGGTGCACATTTAACCGGTAGAAGCGTGGAACCGGACCGGAACCGTTGGATCGGTCCGGTTTGGTCCGGCTTCGACAACACCTAGGATTCTTCTGTTCCAAAATTTCAAGAACCGTTGTATACGGTTCGGTTCCGGTTTAGGGCGGTAGAACCGACACAACCGTGGGCAATCCGTGGTCCCCACCTCTTCTTACACGTTAGTCGTTACTACGAAGAGGATGAGCGGAGTTGATCTCCGAGAATGCCATCAGAAGTGGGCCTCACTTTTTTTTTTTTTCAAAATATCCAAACCATGCAAATACGTCTACGTGCATGGATTGGGTTTTGACAGTGGGCCCTACCCATCATCCCTTTTCGCGATCTGAACCGTCCATCATGTAAGGTGCTCAAAAACATCCCAAGGGATGTTCCCCTTTTCAACAAAGCGAGAAAAGATGGGGGTATGCACCGCCCATATTTGGGAAACCCGAACAGTGGAACCGATCCGAACCGAACCGGTTTTCACACCGGGATTCAGTTCGGTTCTAGTGTGCTAACGGTTCGGTTCTGGTTCCGAAAATCCTAGAACCGTTAGGAACGGTTCAGTTCCGGTTTTACCTCGGAACCGGACCAAACCAACCCGTGTGCACCCCTAGATAGGAGTGATATGTCTGAAATAGTTGGAATCTCTCCAAAGGGCACCAGTAACCATTTCAAATCCCAGGATCCGACTCAGGTAGCAGAGCAGGTCGGTGGAAAGGAGAATCTTCAATCTGAGGTATGGAACGTTTATTCACGTAAGAACAGAGTAGTGACCCGATGTGGGAGACATTCATATCCATTCTCTGAAACGGAAGGCAGGCTAATCCAACAGGAGAAATCTACCCTTGAAGTGGACCTCTCATCCTTCTCCCCCCCTGAGATCAGGCCGATTATTGCATCACATGGGACTCGAGAAGAGGATTATGACAGCTCACCTCACAACCTATGTTCGGGTCAAAATCAGGAACAGGAAAAGGAGATGGGACAAGATTTTGATTGTGATTTCAGGTACCAGGAGTTGGTGGAACAAGGTAGACAGGAGGAACAAATACTTCCTGAGGGGGAACATTCCACGATACAGTCTAGCAAGCAGTTTACTCCGGAGACCTCTCTCACTCTGACCCACTCGGAGACCATAGGAAATGTGAATCCGACAATCCAGGATCATCAGGCCTTGTCATTAGCGGTGCGTCAGGATTCTCCCGACCTTCCGTCTCCTAGAAAAGAGACCTGTTTCAGCTTCTTCCCACAACACTATCACAGGAAAATCAAAGCCAGATCAGTTGGATACTCGCCCCTTAAACATCCACCTGACTCAGATGACAGACAAAACATTCAAGGGAGGAATAACAGTGCCACTAAGAGAAAAAAGAGTAGATGGAAAGCCATAGGTCCTCAAGAAAAAGCAGAAGGAAATCAGGTGCAGATTACAGTTGATTTATCCTGATATTTTGAGCAAGATACCCAGTCTACCAGATCTCTGAACAACCAAAAAATGGTCGCAGACAGAGATCAAACAGACAGAGCAGACAGCAACCCATATTCTCCAGCGTTGGAGCAGCCTCTTATCAGTAAGAATATCTCGAAAGCAGCGTATAGGGGTCCAGACTACACTATTCCAAATGGAAATTGGTACAGCAAGCTTCATAGACTGAAGCGTCGGGCAGTGAACTCTGGATGTGTGACAAATGGATAACGCCCTGATTTGGAATGCCCGTGGTGTGAGTAATGCGCCCACGATTTTGTCCCTCAAGAAATTGGTCAGAAAATATAATCCTTGCTTCCTTGCCATTTTGGAACCCATGTTGAGGGATGAGAGAAGGGTGGCCATTGGTCTAAAACTTGGCTTCCACTCATCTCTCTCGAATAGTGACTCGGGAGGTAAAATCTGGGTTTTTTATCATCACCAATTACAAGTATCCTTATTATCCTCTTCTAATCAAATGTTGTCTCTAAGATTGTCTTTGCAGCCCCCCAATGACCAGATCTTCCTTTCCATTGTTTATGCTCGATGCTGCAAAATTCAAAGAAGATCCCTGTGGTCGGACATGGTGGCCCTCAGTAGATCCTTCCTCGGTCCTTGGGCTATTGGAGGAGACTTCAACGCCATTGCTGAGGCTGAGGAAAGGTGGGGAGCTCGGGACCTGGACAGAACAAGTTTGACAAATTTCGCCGAAGCCATTCAAGATGCTGGTCTTCTAGATGCAGGTTTTGTGGGGAACCGCTTCACCTGGTGCAACAACCGATTCGGAATGGCTCGGGTGTGGGCGAGATTGGACAGAATCCTCATCAATGACAGATGAGCTTCTTCCTTCCCACTATTTAAAGTTGAGCATTTGCCACGAGTCAGGTCAGACCATGCCCCCCTCCGTCTTTCATTTCCAACCCAGCAACAGCCAAGAAGCAGACCGTTTAGATTCCTCAGAATGTGGACTCTTCAAGACTCCTTTCATCAGCTAATTAGGAAGGCCTGGGAAGGGGAATGCGCCACGCAACCCATGCTAAATGTCCAGCTAAAATTGAAGAAAACAAAATAGTTACTAAAAGTCTGGAATAAAGAAGTCTGCGGTAACATCTTTCACCAGATAAGTAGAGCTGAGGAAGACCTGGAAATCATTGATTGTAGAATGCAAAATAGACCGGATGAGGACCTTCTTCAAGAAAGTTTGGCAGTTAGACAGAGATTGGATCAATTGGAGAGTATGGAAGAAGTGTTTTGGAAACAAAAATCCGGGAACTCCTGGTTAGACGAAGGAGACAGAAATACTAGATATTTTCATACCCTAGCTATAGAAAAAATCAGAAAATCAATCATCTCATCTATTAAAACTGAGAAAGGAATTGCCGTTTCCGGCCAAGAGCATCTGAAAGCAGCTGCTGTAGAGTATTTTGATGCACTCTACCAATCTCAGTCAGCCCATCGGCAAGCAGATTTTGTTCGAATCATCCCGCAACGTCTGAACCATCAGGATAATGAGAATCTTTTGCTCCCACCCTCCCTAGCAGAAGTCTACGCTGCAGTCTCTTCAATTCCGAAAGATGGGGCACCAGGCCTAGATGGGTTCTTTGCAGCTTTCTTCTCTGAATGTTGGCAAATTGTGGCGGGCGACATACACAAGGCAGCAGTTGAATTCTTTGCTGGGGGACCCCTCCCGAGAGCTTATACTGCCACGCATATATGTCTTGTTCCAAAATCCTCAGCCCCGGAAAAATTCTCTGACTTTCGGCCAATAAGTCTATGTAACGTCATTTACAAAATCTTAGCAAAAATTTTGGCTACTAGACTGGGAAATCTCCTGCCGAAGTTGATTTCTCAGGAGTAAGGTGCGTTTGTGCAAGGTAGATCCATCTCGTAAAATATTGCCTTGGCTCAAGAAGCGATATGAGAAATTAACAGGAAAGTTAGAGGAGGAAATATCATTCTTAAACTAGACCTGGTGAAAGCCTACGACAGGGTTAATTGGGATTTCTTAAAACTGGTTCTCAGTAAGCTTGGTTTCAATGACAGGTGGATCTCTCTAATGGAAGAATGTCGGGGTAACAACTGGTTTTCGGTTCTTGTCAACGGGGAGACAGCCGGGTTCTTTAAATCGTCGCGTGGTTTAAGATAGGGAGACCCTCTTTCACTAGCCCTGTTCATCCTGGCTATGGAAGCTTTCTCTATCTCACTCTCTCATCATATGAGTTCAGGTGGTTGTCAGCCTTTCATGTTTCTTCGAGGGGCCCCTCTCATCTCTCACCTTCTGTATGCAAATGATATTCTAGTCTTCCTCAATGGCAGCCGGACGTCTCTCGTCGCAGCAAACAATTTCCTCGATACTTTTCAGCTAGCATCAGGACAGAAGATTAATAAGCAAAAAAGCTGCTTTATTTGCTCCAAAAACATGCGGCCAGGCAGAATTAGAAACATTGAGCGCCTTCTGGGTTTTGCCAGCGCCAGACAAAGCCTGGTTTATCTTGGTGCTCCTCTCAAGAGTGGAAGATTAAAAATTTCTGACTTTCAGTTTCTAAAGGACAAAATAAATAGAAAGATTTTCGGTTGGCAAAGCAGGCAGCTAACACAGGGAGGCAGAAGAACACTCATCAAACACGTCTTAAGCAGTCTTCCGATCCACATCATGGCGTCGATGCTTATCCCAGGTCAGATCATTAATTCTCTAGAGCGTAGTTTTGCAAAATTCTTTTGGGGTTGGACTGAGGGCAAAAACAATCTCCATTGGATTGCTTGGAAGAAAATTGCCAGACCAATTGAGGAAGGTGGCTTGGGAATTAGAAGATTGAAGGAGGTAATGAATGCCCTCCACTTGAAGCTAGCCTGGGTAATCAAATTAAATAGCAACATCGGCCCTTGGGCGGCCCTCATGTGAGGAAAATACCACAGGGATCTTGAAAGCGACAACCCTATCCCTTCGCACAACCAGGCCTCTCCCATCTGGAAAAGTATCAGAGCTTGCCTCCCTTTCCTGTTAGAGAATGTCCAGTGGCAGGTAGGGAGGGGTGACATTAACCTTTGGACTGTCAACTGGTCTGGCTTAGGCCCCATTCAACATCTAAGTGAGAGAGTGATTCCTGAGGCCCTGAGGAACTTGCAGGTGAGAGATTTCCTGGGTTCTGCTGGCCCGCTCCCTCCTTCTGCAGTGTTCTCTTTCCTCCCTCAAGAGGCCATCGATCAAATCTTTCAGGGAGGCTTTGCTACGTCCGACGTTGCTGATACCTGTATTTGGCCCCATGATTCATCTGGCGCTTTCTCTGTCAAGTCGGCTTGGAAAGCTAACAGAGCGGTCTCCTCGCCAGTGCAGTGGGCTAACTGGGCTTGGCATAAAAACCTTCCTCCAAAGGTCTCTATCTTTATCTGGAGACTGCTCCAAGGGGCTACCCCGGTGGACGCAAGGATCCAGTCCAAAGGTATTGCCCTAGCGTCTAGATGTTATTGCTATAACTCAGAATCTTCCTCGAATCCAGACGTGGAATCCATCCAACATCTATTCCTACGGGGGCGTCTGGCCACCTACATCTGGAGCTACTTCTGCGTTAAGTTCGGAGTGGCTTCGATTAGTCATAACTCGATTGATGGGAAGTTGATGCAATGGAGAAGTGCATCGGCCCCGGGGTGTGCCCCGAAAAGAATTCGTTACCTCCTCCCCCTCCTTATTCTATGAGAGATTTGGCATGCTAGAAACGAAGCAAAATATGAGAATAAGGCGATTCATTTTAGTTCCTCCATTGCTCGCATCTCTTGGTGGGGTAATCTTCTCTTTAGAGACCTATTCATGTCCTCCTTGAGCAACGACGCAATCACAAGACGTGATAATCAACGTCATCGGCACAGGGATTTGAGTCGAGTCAGCACGGTCATCATAAAATGGAAGACCCCTCCTCAGGACTGGGTAAAACTTAATGTTGACAGCTCTGCTCGTGGCAATCCTGGCAATTCGGGGGGTGGTGGTATTTGCCAAAATTCTAACGGTGATTTCCTTTTTGCCTTCGCTACCGGGTATGGTGTGGGTCCTAATAACCTTGCTGAACTTCGTGCAATTCATGATGGGATGGTGATCTTTTTGGAGAGAGGGTTACATAAAGTAATAGTGGAATCGGATTCCAGGATCGTGGTCGACCTTCTTTCAAACAAGATCTCGACCCCTTGGCGGTGGGGCCCTTGGCTAGCTAGGATAAACAATTTGAAACAATCGGGTACTTTTGTGTTCACTCATATCCAAAGAGAGGGAAACGGCCCGGCGGATGGCTTGGCATGTGAAGGTAGCAACAGTCAGTCATTCGCCATTCATCTCCTCACTTCCTCTCTTCCCCTCCAAGTACGGGGTCTGATCTTCCTAGATCGTCTTGGTCTAGGAACTCTCAGAACTACTATGGTATAATCGTTCCTTGTTTTTTTGGGTCCAGTTTCGGTTAGTTTCGTATATGATAGGCGTGTCTCTCAATTTTATTGAGGCTCTCCTGAATCGTTGTAAATCCCATGTGTTTAATGAAATTGTGGCAACAGTCCACTTCCTTTTATAATAAAAAAAGAAAAAAAATGTTGTTCCATCGTGTCACTCCACATGTTCTTGCCCCTCTAGAAATAGAGATGACATTGATAGCTCTCTATTGTAGCAGATCAGTGTTGGTTGTCTTTACCTGTAGCAGAAAGAAATCCATGGTTATATCGGCTCTTGTACCTAACGCAAGCATTTTTGTGAGTTGATTGTTGACTCAGATGGTGTTTTGGATTGGTAGTCCATTATAGTTTTAGCCTTGTCATTGGTGGAAGACATGGGATCCACCCGATAAGTGATAGGACCCTCTATTTTTCTTGTAGGCGCTCTATTTCAGCCTCGAATAAGAAGCTAAAAAAGGTGAGCTCTATGGTTTTGTTGGAGTGCTAAAATGATTTTTGTTCTTTGTCAATCTTTTAATTTTATTCATTTATAATTTTATTTCATGTGTACTTGTGAGAAACCCACTGTGCATATGTAATTGTATTCATGAATAGGATGGCCTAGACTTTTAGTTGTTTGGGTTAGCTTCACTTGGGACATTTCCTCTTTATTGAATTGAGTTATTACCAATTTTGTGAATAGGATTCTTATTAAATAATCGTGTGAATTATTTTTGAATGACTATTTAGGTGTAATATTCAAAAAAAAAAAAAAAAAAATTGATTATATTTTTATAAATTTAGATATTTTAGCGACGGACCTAATCTGTCGCTAATTTGTCAACAAGTTCACTGACGACGGATTTGAGGCTTATCCGTCGCTAATATTTTAAATGACGACTACGGGTGGTTTTTTTCTGAATTTCAGTGACGGATTTTTTATTTTGTGCGACGGATCTTATCCATCGCAGATTAGCTGACGGATTTTATCCGTCGGAAAACAAAAACAACCTAGTAAATAGCGACGGACCAAGCGACAGACGAAATCCGTCGTTTATTTGGTTTTACGATGGTCCGTCGCTAATCCGCGATTTTGGCATAGTGAAATCTCTTTCATAGCTATTTTTTCTCAACCATCTTCATGTCAATTAGAAAATCTTTATTTGAAAGTGTGAAGATGGTTTGTGTCCTACCAAACCCTAACTCCATCTTCCGTTGTTTTTCTCTCAATTCCTTGGCCATCTTCATCTCATAAAGACTCTCTCTCACCTCTTGTCCTTCTTCATCCCGTAAAGACTCTCTTTCTTAGCTATTTCTTAAAATAAGATATGGTCCCTTTTTCTCAACCATCTTCCTCTCATCCTAAAGGACGTGAGGTCGAGCACCGTCTTCCTCAAGGATAACTACTCCAAATCCATGGAGCTTCTTCCTCAAGGATAGCTACTCGGAATCCGAATCCACTGAGCTTCTCTGGACTCCTCATAGAGACTTCTCGAATCCACAAGGAAAAAAGCAAGAAAAATATAAATAAATTCTATAAAATTCATAATTTGATTGATGAATGAAATAAATGAGTTCACAGCCCTTTAAATAGGGATACTAAACAATAGGAGAGGTTTCATAATCAAACTACAACTAAAACTCCTAGAATTCGCAACTTACTATAAATAGTAAATTTACTTTTTATAGTAAGGGCCTGTTTGTTAATCTGAAATCCAAAGTCTAAATCTGAAATCTGAATCTGAAGTCGGAAAACTAATAATGAATCTAGAATAACTTGTTTGTTAACTAACGTCTGAAATGTTTGAAATATATTAATTTGACACATTTACTCATATGAAACAATTGTGATTGAATCCCTACCTTTAAAAACTTCATGAATTTCATGGGAAAGCCTTTCACAAGAAGTCCACTGCTGGAAATCTAGGTGGGGCCCACCGTGATGTTTGTGTGAAATCCACCCCGTCTATCCGTTTTGTGAGATCATTTTAGGACATAGTGCTAAAAATGAGCCTTATCCAATACTCAAATGGGCCGAAAATGTGAGGATTGGATGTCCATAATTAAAATATTCGTAAGGCCACAGAAGTTTTCAATCATGCTAATATTTGTGGTTTGAGTTCATCTCACTAGGAATGACAGTATGAACGGTATTGATGGCATGTAAACATCACTGTCAACCCCGAGGAGGTTTCAACAGTAGGAATTTTTCTATCCACCTTTTCCTTTAGTGTGGCCCACTTAAGTCTTGTATCCTCCTCATTTTTTGTCTCAAGGCCTAAAATGATCTCAAAATACGGATGGACAAATTAGATTTATCACAAACATAACGATGGGCTCCACCTAAGATTCCAGTGCAGGAACTTCCTGTGAAAGACATTTGCACATAATTCGCACCCTAAATTTGGGAGGGGGTTGTGTACCACCCCACCAAGATCTACCTAAATATGGACAATTAAGGGTTGTGTGGGGCCTACCATGATATATATGTTTTATCGATACCGTCCATTCATTTTTTTCATATTATTTTAAAAATTATGACAAAAATAAGGTAAATCTAAGGCTTAAGTGGGCCACACTACGAGAAATTATGGGAATTGGGTGTCTATCATTGAAAACTTCCTGGTGCCACTTAAGGTTCTGATCAAGCTGTTTTTTGTGTTTTTCCTTCATCCAGGTCTGTGTGACCTTATGAAGAGATTTGATGACAAATAAGCTTCACGGTGGACATCGGGAAGGTTTTAACGTCAGTCGTTCCAGTCCCACTACTTTATGTGGTGTGGTTGACTTGAGCTTTGGATGTGCATCTTTTTTAGATCATGCTTTAGAATGATATAGAAAAGTTGATAGACGGTGTGGATCTAAAACATAAATCATGGTGGGCTTAGAGAAGTGCCCCATGTTAAAAGTTGGGATGTATATAACGCAAGGTAGAAATCTTTGTTGCAAAGGACAATTTTGGATTTTTTAAAAATAACCACGGAGCACATTCTTGATTCCCCATTAAGTTAGACTCCTATCACATAAAATTTTCGGCATAAAATGGTAGAGCGCTTTCCTTCTTCTGCGTTAACAAACCACTAAACATGGAATATTTTCCAAATTCGACGTTAAGTACAAAAATTCAGCATTAACAAATAGGCCATAAGTGTCCTATGTGGCTTAACCACATTATTCTCCTAATTATTCTAAGCACTTTTCATATTGGACACAACTCCCAAAGCCCAACGAATGAAGAGTTATAATCAAACTAAAACTTATTAAAAATAGTAAAAACGGAAATAAACATGGAATTCGACTGCCGAACTGATGGAATCTCGCAAATTCGGCATGGGGAACCCGGCACAGCCGAGTTGGTTGGCTAAAGTAGCTCGTCCTACCCCAAAATCATATATGATATGTCAAGTAACTCATTCCGGTTTGCAAGATATGCCTATTTTAAAGTTCTAACGGTCTTGGTGACTTCTACATTCTATTGGGCCTTCTTTGGTCCATCTAGGACATGAAAGTGTCTGGGATGCGCTCTACATCACTTTTTCTCAACTATCTTCCTCTCATAATGACAACTATTTCTTAGAATAGGATATGGTCCGCTTTTCCTACCAATCTTCATCTCATAATGAAAATCTCTTTCGTAGCTATCTCTTCGAATAGGATATGGCCCGTACACTGTTAGGAGGGCGAGTGTTGCCCTATAAATTGTTCCAATCATGTGGTCCAGTTAAATCATAGATGGGCTGAGGTTTGGGCTCGTCACATAACATTAGGTGACACTGTGTTACCATCCAAGCCACCCATCACTTGCATGGCGAATGTCAGACGAAACTAACAAGATGAGTCATTTTCTTTTTAAGTAATGGAATGTAAAATTCATAATCATTAGTTTGTTCTTTTGTTTAATTTTCTCTTTTCTTTTTCATTGTTGTGCTGACATGAGCATAAATGTCGTGGCCAAATGGAATTTTAGGGCACAGGAAATCATTGTGCCCTTAACATAGATCATCTGCACTCCAAGCTTTGTAGTGCCCACCGTATCCTCTGTGTAAATCCACTCTATATATCAAGTGGGAAGTCTTTATTTGAACTATTCATGCAAAATATTAGTAAAGAAACTCATATAGGCCAAACTAAAGAGAACAATGTAAAGCTTCTCCTACAACTCTTGAGTTCACGTGGCTTGGCCTACCTAAGTTTTAGAGGAGTCTTATTTTTTGTATCTTCGTTTCATGATGGTGAATTACATTTGATTAACAGTTTTGATGAAAGATGCACACCATGCTTACCCCATACAAACTTATAGTTGGAAAATCCTATATATATTCCCATCATTCTCCTGGTGTGATCCACCTTTGTTTTTTTTAAAAAAAAAAATTTATTATTATTATTTTTAAAGAAACTTGTTTCACCGTATATTACTCGAAAAGGGGAATTTACATCGTCTTCGGGTGGGCATCACAAAAGCCGATGCCACACCTATCGTGTAGCATGAAAAACAGGGAATCTAAGCCTCCCTCAAGTAACCTAAGCCTACTCCATCCAAAAAACACAGAAAAAAGAAAAAAAAAGGCCCCTATTAATGTCAGGGAAATCGGCCTGAGAAATGAAAAGGGAACTTGTTTGAGATGCGCTACCTATCCTAGCCAGATCGTCTACTAACGCATTCGCTTCTCCTGGTGTGATCCACCTTAATTGTGGATCAGGCTGATTCTTAATTTGATGACCTAGAATCATGGACATAATTAGTGGGCCCCTTTAACATGTTGAACTTTTCAATACTCGAGTATTGAAAGTTCTCGGATATTATCATGAAAATTTCATTTAGTATATATGTGTAGTATTTAAGATAACCTAAGTTAAAATTTTAGAAAATCACATATAATTTTAGCCTATAAACTCGATCATCAACTATTTTAAACGTTAGGTTATGATCTTATTATATAGGTGAATATTCTATATCATTGAAATCAAATTCTAAATAGGTAGAAATACATCATTGATCACCCGTAGCTTTTTATGGTGTATATGTTTAGCCTGACAATGAACCTCATAAAATCTATTTTTAAGAACCTATTCATGATGAAATTTCAGACAATATTTAACTAGTACGATTAAACTGTACACTAACAATTTCGAAACATAACTCACAAGATCCGTCGTCCATCAAATTTTGCATTATATATCCACTGGATGACCTGACCGGAGATTATTTAATGACTCTCGTCGTGATCCACGAAAGATCTCGACGAATCTATGGGCTCCCAATAGACATCAGGTCATGTCTACACCTATCTCCTAATCCACCAACAACCAAGGAGAATCCTACACACTCGGTACTTTCTAAGACTCAAAATATATATAGTAGTCGTATGTACATTCCCCATCATGCACCCTCACTCACTAAAAGCACTATTTAACCGTTGATCTGAGAAAATACTTATACATATACGCAGTAACGACCCAAAAAACCTCTGTGGACCACTCGAGGTATATTACTAACGTAATCCGATCATTAAATACAATCCCAAATCTCTTATAGCCATTAACGCAATGACAATTGATAGGAATCAATTAATAACGATCCAATATCACATGTTGGGTGAGTCTTGGGACTATAGGACCTTTAATCAACTTACAAACCAACCCTAACTCTGCACATGTACAAACCAACACATGTGCGTGTTTGCATACAAACGAACCGAAAAACAGAAATCTCCTTCCCGCGTGCATGTTGAGCGTTCGTAGGAAAGAATATCTGTTTGATTCCTTTGAATTAGAAGCCCAATCAAACTTAAATTCACACAAATCATCTTAGTCTGATCTCAACCATCCGTTGAGAATGATCTCAGCCGTCCAAACAAGGCGCAAGATGCAGCCCGAAATACACCTCCAGCACGACGTCTCCTTCAAGACCCGATCACAGCAGGAGACTTGATGTCTGATCAAGGTCGTTTGAATGAAGCTGTGGGACCCACTGTCATGATACATCGAGACCTTACGAGAGTGATCGAACCTCCGTTTTCGTCGGAACAGTGTTCGGTGGAAGAGATCTTCAAACCAAAAACACGAGAAACACGATCAAATCCGGATCGTAGACGTTACGAGACTCCTGGTTATGTTCCAACAAGATTCATGACCAGATAATCATCATAAAATGTTTGGAAATCCGGGTTTTTCCGGAATTTTCACTTGCGGCAGCCACACCCTTCAAAACCGGAACCCATGAAGAAAATCCTTACGAAGCTTCGATTTGAAGCTACTGCATGCTTCCTGACATCGATCAAGACCGTCCTACTATTTAGAGATCTACTGTACAGGGCAAAAACTGCTAGGTAGACGGTCCGATCTACAGTATAGACTTTCTACGTGGATGATTTCTCATCCTCGATTTTTGTGTTCTTACGAATTTTAGGGTTTGGACGTTGCCCACGGTTCGATGATCTAAACCGTGGATATGATGGACTCACCATGGAGAGGGACGCTACGAGAATCTCCCAGATTGGAAGATCCATGTACCTTCGATATTTGACCCTTTTTCTCCAGCCGCTTTTCTTGTATGTTAACCCTGTGTTAGAAGTAGGACATTACGATTGCCTCCATCTATGATCACTCCTATATCATCTCAATGGCTACGATCATCCAACCATGTTCTCCACATGCCAATAATCCTTAGAAGTGAGATCCTAGAATTCCTCTTTCTAATCCATAGAACATGAGTTAATGACAGTTGCAACAAGGGTAGATCGAGTGATTCCAAGGTTTTATATAAACGAAAGGCTGTTATGAGAATGGACAGCAAAGGTTCCGTAACTAGATAGTTTGGGTTGTTACATCGACGTGACTTTTTTTGGTCTGCATCCCAACCTGTGGGACCATTAATGGACGGCTAAAGGTCCGACTCAAATCTATTTATTGATGGGAGACGTTGGCCTAGCCATGGACCCACTTAAAGGTTGTCATACTCTGGCCCCAGCCTATTTAATCGTTGTTTTACCCAAAAATATACGAAACAGCCAGCATATTAGAAGGTTTAAGAACCCGCGTAACGAGCCCACAATATTCGAATAGAGAGCTAACAAAATCCATCTGCAACCCTTGTTTTTATCAAGGCATACATCAATCCACCTGTTTAAGCCCATAAGCGTGTACAAGTCAGCTAATGCACGCACCTCCACAGTAAGGGCTCATCATTAAAGGTTTGAATTAGTGGACCATGATGCCTATTTGTACAAAGAAAATTCTCAGACCGGCCTGGTAAGTCAGGCCCAAAACTGTAAATAATCTGGGAATGATAATGTGAGTGGCATGGCTCTTAACTAATGGTACCCCCATACAACCATGGTTTTAAGACTTGGACGATACTGTTGCGACCTATCCCAACTGACTCAAGAGTCTGTAGGAACCAATCCCGTTCAACAATACAAGTTGAGTTGATCCAAGTGGTCAAGTCTTTTAACCATGCATACATCACATATAATCCAGACTATAAATAAATAAAAATAACTCAGCAACTAGATTGATGATAGAAAAGTGGCAATGCTCGCCAATCCAATGTCTGATCTAATGCAAATTTGAGCCGTCACTGTCGACAATGAAGCCAATTAAATGAATCCAGATCCAAATCACCAAACCACATGCCACGCCTGGGAATCAGATGGGTGTTGATGGCACCGACATTGGATTTTGCGTGCGCAGCCCTGATCAGAATAGTAATTACTAGTCCAATGGTGGACGAAATCAGTTTCTAAATCTCCTTGACATATTTCTCCATCATATGGAACATTCACAATTCATTCAGTTCAAAATTCATTTCAATCCTGCATCCAAACACAACCTCAAAACAGCCATATTAACAACCATAATAAACACTTCCGGAATAACATTGGAATCCACAGAAGAGGGGAATATAGCAGAGAAGAGATTTAAGGGTCACCACAGATCCATAGTACCATAGATTTTGAGTTCCAAGAACAATGTACGATTTCAGGACTCCCACCATCCCTACTAAAATAACAAATCCCAACCACCCACACTCAATTGGGAAGCAGAAAATTCTAGTGTGGGTCCAAAGCATCTCATACAAATCCAACCTCGTAGCCTGAAAGGACCTAACCTGCTAAGGTGGGACCCCAATCACAAGGTCACCGTTATAGCAACGATTCAAATCGTCCGCTTTTCCCGTGAAAGGTTCTTGTTTATTATCAACACAAATCAACCATTCAAGAGCCAACCCATGGACACAACTCAAGAAAGTGAATCCAATCTATCTGAAGAGTTACATCCCAAACCAAGGTAGATACAAATGATCGATCATATTAATAGGTGAAAGCAAGCGCAAGAGAGTTCCACCACAGCATGATGCAAATTAGTAAAATACAAACTGAAAGCATGGAGTGAAAGACAGAGAGAAGACTTAGGTAAGATCATCCTCTTCTTCTTTGGCTTTCAGTGCATTCTTCGCTTTCAAGAGTAGAGAGGTTTTCCAAGCATCCTACATACAGATACAAAGTGGAAATATAAGCAACTCAGCAAAGAAAATGACACGCCCAGACACAGAAAGGCCGAGTGTTCGAAAATTGCTAGGGGCTCCCGTTTGGGAAGCAGCCTCAGGAAGGGAAATAAGTCTTGTTTGTATGGCAATGAGACCATCTCCGAGGGTGTTCTTAATGAATAATATCCTCATTTGGAATGTTCGAGGCATGGCTAACTCGGCCACTACCCAAACTGTCCGTAGGTTGATTAAGGATCATAACCCAGCGATTTTGGCCATCTTAGAACCCATGGCGGGTGAGCATAAATGAGCTGGGATTGGGCTTAAGCTGGGCTTTCACTTGTCCTTCTCCAATGCCGGCGAAGGGGGTAAATTTTGGGTCTTCTGCAGCAATTCAATTTCTGTCTCCCTCATTAATATGACTAACCAGATCATTTCTATAGATGTTTGTCCATCAGATTATTATCCCTCCTGCAGGCTTTTGTCTATGCTAAATGTTCCAGACTTGACTGAAGGTTGCTTTGGGATAGCCTGACGTCGATGGCAGCAGGTTTTTCTGGGCCATGGTCTGTCGGTGGGGATTTCAATGCTGTTCTAGACCCTTCTGAGAGGATTGGCTGCAGGAATTTTGATCAGGCAAGCTCCACTAAGCTCCAAGATGCTATTGATTCGGCTGGTCTTATGGATGCCGGTGTCATAGGTAACAATTTTACTTGGAGCAATAACCGGACTGGTACGGCCAGGGTCTGGGCGAGGCTTGATAGAGTTTTGTGTAATGGGAACTGGATGAGCAGTTTTCCTGGTTTTCGCATTCACCATCTGCCGCGGATGAACTCTAACCATTCTCCTTTGATCCTGTCTTTCCCGAAGCCCTTCATTTCTGCCCCGAGGCCCTTTAGGTTCCAGAGGATGTGGGTGCTAGACGAATCCTTTCTCAAAGTGGTTGAGGAAGCGTGGAGACCTTCATTATCAGACCAGCCCATGTTGAACATTCTCCTTAAGCTCCAGAATGTGAAGAGATATCTGAGATCTTGGAATAGCGACGTTTTTGGAAATGTCTCCCAAAACATTAAAGCCACAGCAGAAGCTTTAGATCAGCTAGAGGGTTCAGCCCAATCTCCTTTTCCGAACATCAGCTCTCAAGAGATTGCGGCAGCCAGATCCAAGTTGGCTCGTATGGAACTAGCAGGTGAGATTTTCTGGAAGCAGAAATCTCACAACAGGTGGCTTATTGAAGGCGATAAAAACACCAAACTCTTCCATTTATCAGCCTCTGACAGGATTAGGAGGTCGGGCATCTTCCAAATCTAGCTTGACTCGGGGGTTACGTCGACCGATCAGGAGACGATTAAGCGGGAAGCTGTCAGCTTCTTTCAAACATTGTTGACAGCGCCCTCTTCCCCTGTTGGTTGCCCGCCTGCGGATCCAGCTGAGTTCTCTCTCCCCTCGCTTATTTCGGAGGAGGATAACGTAATCCTCATGCAGATCCCATCCTTGGAGGAAGTCCGATGCGCAGTGGTTGCTATTCCACAAGATGGTGCTCCTGGGCCTGATGCCTTCTTTGGTGCGTTCTTTGCTAGCTACTGGGACATTGTGGGAGCTGATATCCACAAAGCTGCAGTAGAATTTTTTCAAGGGGGAGAGATTCCTCGGGCCTTCACCTCCTCCCTGATTGCCTTGATCCCAAAGTCTACTGGGCCGAAATCTTTCTCGGACTATTGCCCCTTTAGTCTATGCAACTGTATTTACAAGATCTTCGCAAAGATTGTGGTGGCCAGGCTAAGTTCCATTTTGCCTAAGCTGATTTGCAAAGAACAAGGCGCGTTCGTTAAGGGAAGATTAATTGCGGAAAATATTGCCATTGCCCATGAAGCTTTTAGAGAAATCAACAGGAAGGTTAAAGGTGGGAATCTCTTGTTAAAGCTGGATATGGAAAAGGCTTATGACAAAGTGGACTGGTCTTTCCTGAAACGGGTCCTTCGATTCGATTTTGCGCGTCCCTGGGTCCAGATGATTGAATCTTACTAGCATAATAATTGGTTCTTAGTCCTAGTTAATGGGGAGAGTTGTGGCTTCTTCAAATCCACCCGAGGGCTGCGTCAGGGTGACCCGTTATCCCCGTGCCTTTTTATCCTCGCAGTCGAGGCTCTCAGTAGGGGCTTCTCTACTCTGATTGCGGACGGGCTATGCAGTCCTTTCAAGTTGAAACAGGGATGCCTCTAACTCTCCCACCTCCTGTATGCAGATGACATGGTGCTGCTCATCAATGGGTCCTGCCGGTCGCTCTTAGCAGTTCGGAATTTCTTGCATAAATATCAGTTAGCGTCAGGCCAGTGCATTAACCTGCGGAAAAGTGCATTTTTCTGTTCTTCTAAGCTCCCTGCAGGTAGGATCAGGAGCATCGAGAGGACCTTAGGCTTTGGGAAAGCCCCTAGAGGCCTTACATATCTGGGTATCCCCGTTGTTCAAGGGAGAACTTCCAGTAGAGATTTCAGCCCCTTAACTGGCAAGATATTAGCTAGGATTCAAGGGTGGAATGGTCGGCTCCTCTCTCAAGCAAGTAGGCTTACATTAATCTCTTCAGTCCTTTGCAGCATCCCGGTGCACATCATGTCAGCCTTGGTTGTTCCTTCCAAAACTCTGCAGCAGATTGAAGAGGCCATTGCAAACTTCTTGTGGGGCTGGCGAGAAAGTAGAAATAAGATCCATTGGAAGAGTTGGGGTTTAGTCTCTACCCCTAAGGCTGAAGGCGGGCTGGCCATCAGAAAATTGAAGGATGTCATGAGGGCTCTCCATCTAAAGATGGTGTGGAGGGTCAGGTACATCAGCGAAGATAATCTGTGGGCGAAATTTATGCAGTCTAAATATAGATTGACTGGCCCGAATCCAAATAGTTTCAGATCAGGCGTTGGGTGCTCGCTGTTTTGGAATAATCTGGTGAATTTATTTCCCATTCTGGATAGGCATGGCCAGTGGGAAATTGGCCGCGGCAACTGCAATATGTAACGGTGTAATTGGTCGGGCCTGGGTCCTTTGCAAGACATCCCTTCCATTATCATCCCTTCTGATCGTCGAGACCTTCTGGTGGCTGATTTCCTTACAGCTAACGGCCTGAAGCAGGACACGCCGGTAGCTCTTCCTGCCTCGATTCGGGCTCACATTGTCAATGGAGGATTCTGCACTTCAAACAGCGACGACTCTTACATCTGGCCTCATGGCCCTGGTGGTATTTTTTCTGTAAATTCAGGGTGGGAGGTGGTGAAGACGCACGGGCAAAGATTGCCCTGGGCGAAGTGGGTGTGGCACCCATTACTTCCCCCTAAGATCTCTGTTTTCCTTTGGAAGGTTCTGATGAATGCGCTCCCCATTGATGGAAATGTTCAGAAAAAAGGAATCTCCCTCGCGTTGAAGTGCGAATGTTGCGAGTTGGGGCGTAATCTCTCTTCTTCCCCCGAATCTTTGTCCCATCTTTTCCTGCATGGGTCCCTGGCACAGGGGATCTGGAACCTTGCTTCCAACATGCTGGAAGTGCCGTCAGCTCCTCATTCCTCCATTCTTGACCGACTCTTGTGGTGGTGGGTTCTCCCATGCCCGCGTAGTTGTGCATCTTCTGCCTTCCGTCTGGCACCGGCTTTTCTGTTATGGGAGATTTGGAAGGCCAGGAATGAGTCCAGATTCGATGACCACAAAGTCTCGGTCCATAGTGTGTTCTGTAGAGCTTCGTGGTGGCTGTTGAATACGGATGCATGGAACGGACTTCCTCAGTCTTCTCCCTCCAACCCAGCTGTCCCCGGCTCCATGTCTTCTCTTCCTCCCACTCGTTTCGAGGTCGTGAGATGGAAAAAACCCCCAGCCGGTTGGTGCAAGCTCAATGTCGATGGATCAGCCATCGGGAATCCGGGGCCTGCCGGGGGGTGGCGACATTTGCAGAGATCATAATGGCATCATGATTTTCGCTTTTTACAACTAACATCCAACAACAAAGCGGAAATCAGGGCTCTCCACGATAGGTTGGAGCTGTGCGTTCTCCACGGGCTACCGAATGTTCACATTGAATCTGACTCAAGATGGGTCGTTGATTGCATTCTAGGGAAGTCCTCTGTCGCGTGGAAATGGAAATATTGGATAGACAGAATCAAAAAGCTCCTTACCAAAGGGTCCTTTTCCCTTGCCCTCATCCCTAGAGAGGCCAACGGCTGGGCGGATTGTTTAGCTAAGCAGAGTAGTACATCCCAAGAATCCAAGCGCCTCTCGGTTCCCTCAGATCTCCCTCCTCTTGCTAGAGGTTCCTTCTTTTTGGACAATACAGGGTTGGGATCTATTAGGAAGAGAAGATCGGCTATGTATAGGATATGATAGGTGGGCCAGCCTTTTTGTCTCTGGACTTTGCCCGAATTCCCTCGCAAATTTTGCCTCATCAATGAATTTCTCCTTTTTCCAAAAAAAAAAAAAAAAAAAGCCCATTCCTCTAAACCTGCTGCAGATTGAGCAATTAACCGCATTAAACATTTGCAGAAGATACGAAGTACATAGCTCAATAAAAGATCAATTCATCAATTGTATGATTGCACTGATTTGGATGGCTTAAGATCATTCATGGAGAATTGCTATAGAGGCAATAGTACGGGAACTAAGAAATGGAAAGGAAAGGAAATTTCTCAAAAGCATTATGATAATCATTGGAGTGTTACCTTTTTTAAAAAATTGCCCATAGGTTATGGTTTCAGTTATGGTTGGCTGTTGGATGGTGGGTGGGCTCCTGGCACGATTGATTTGAAGATCCAACGGTTGCCTCCCTTCTGATGAGGGTGATTTTATTTTTATTTTTGTGAAATGGGTACTAAGGTGGTCATTCATAAACCAACAACATATAAAAAGATGAAAAATCTGTTCATATTGGAAATGCATTTATCAATCCTGATTAGGAAAAGAGAATATAAATGAAATTGAATTACCTGATTGTCCCAGTCAGTTCTCCATGTAAGGTAAGATAGTACAAGAGTATGAACAACCATGCCGAACAACATTCCAATCCAAATCCCCTACAAAACAAATAACATAATTAAGAAAACCAACCTCCTATTGCTGCATTTAGCAGTCGTTTGGCGCAGCATAGATTCTTGGAAGTTAGGATTTTCAATAGTGGATTTTTGAACAACCTTGCACAACATAAAAACCAAATCAAGATGCATTGAAAAAAAAAAAAAAAGGCGAACCAAAAGTAAAGCTTATTTGATTATCTATCAGATTGGTGGAAATATATTGGAATGTCTAACAAATGAAAAATATCCAATGGTTTCAACAAACAGGCATCAACAAGTCAGGGGCTAGGACTGCTCAACTAATCTAATTTTCAGACTATAACTTAGCAATAGTGGTTTCCAAAATTTACTTGGTTTAATTTGAATTATGAATGCCACAGCTATCAAGAAACAAAACCTAGATGGGAAAAGGCAAAGAAAGAGCAATTTTTGAAATCCAAGAGGTCTCTCTGACCTTCTGCCCTCTCTCTATATATTTCACAGCAAAGAGCTCCTTATTTTTTAAAACCTGTTGGTACAAAGACCTGAATGAAGGGGAAACATAAATATCAGTTTGATACAAAACTTTTGTAGCCCATGAGAAGTTTTTAACGATGTGGCCATTCAATTACGTAATTTACTATGGTGTGGCCCAACTTAGATTTGGATCCGCCTCATTTTCGGATTCAAGCTTGAAAATGAGTTGAAAGGATGAATGGTGGGCATGAATAAAATACATTCATTATGTGAGGAAAAATTTTGGTTGCTGAGTTTTACATTTCTCAGCTTAGTAATTCCTTGGTTTCTTGAAAAAATAAAAAATAAAAAATCAGTTCTTGGTTGGTTTTTACATTTCCCATGAATTCCTTTTGGTCATAAATCTTGCCCCAACTTCTAGGTGGGGAGTGGAAAACTTGGGGAATTAAAACAGGATTTTAGACTCTTCTAAGGTTTTCCCAGACTTTCATGAATAAAGTAGTGGCACAAGTGTATGCATAGAGTCCAAATATTTATGTATATGGATCTCTATAAATAGGTTCTCTGGATCTCACAAATGAATTGGACCATACATGCATGGGTTGCTTGGGGGTCCCACAGTCTAAGATGAAGTGGGTTCCACAGGTGGACCTAGTTGGCAATGTTTGGATGCGCATGTGAGATGAATTGTGAACGTTCCATTTAAACAGTCTAGTCTGTAAAAAGTTTCAGGTGGTGTTCCTCCAATTCCTCAATATCATAAAAGAAATAAATTGCAATTGGGTCATTCCATCTTTATTAGACTACTATTCAATTCAATTGGATAGATCATCCAAATGTGCACACACCCTAAAGGTGCTGGAAATTAACACCTTGAACAACATCAAAAAACACAAAGCAATATGACAACATTCAACAATTGAATTTCAGTAGCTTAATAAACATTAAATGACACTTGAATCAGATATTCACTAGTTCAAACAGAAACTATATCACACAGAGGTTTTTTTTTTTTTTTTTTTTTTTACTTTTTGCATAGCACATTAACAACTCATTATTTGCGCATGCATGTAAGGTGTAGTTCATCTGAATTGATAATCAGGTGAGCCCTGATTGGACCATTCCAGCCCTTGGACTCGAGCACCTCCTTTAGGGGAAAAAAGGATAGCGAGAGGAGCATGTGTTGATGTGTTGTAATTTTCCCTAAAAGTCCTCAAATACAAAGGCTGAAAATCCTCAAAGGCTGGTGGTCCCATGATCAGTTTGGTTGGAAAGAACTAATAGGTGCTTTCCGAATAGCAGGGCCTCAGCTGCTCTAGGATTTTAATAATTAAGGCGATTCTATAGTTGTCATAAGTGGGTCATGAAATTGGTATTCCATTGGTGATTAGCAAACATCATGGATAAGATTTATGACCCATACTCAGATTTTGAGGTCTTATCCCACCAGTACCGATAAGCAGTGAACCTTTAGAATGGACTGTCTGTAAGCAATCAGTTCCCCTAAAGGAGAAAGGGCCACTGCTTCTCTTTGTTTTCCAGTTCTTGCTTATCAGGACCATGCATCTATAAAGTACACAGAAAGGCCTTCCTTAGTAACTCGGCTTTGCTAGGTACTCTTAGTCGGTTTCCTCACATCCACAGATTCATCTTCGACGTCCTACAATTTTTTTTAAAAAAAAAGTTTGTATCATTGAGCATGCCTCTTTGGCGCCAGGAATTTGGTAAATGGATCTTGGGTTGTCATTTGAGATGTAAGTTGCATATGCGGAGTCGCAGACTATAATAGATTTATTCTTGCTTGCAAATTCCAACAGTTTTTGTTCCACAGCATGTTTCACTTCTGAAAAGAAAAAGAAAAAAAGAAGAAGGAATAAACACCCGCGTGCCACACCGAGATGAGTGTAGAGCTGGCAAATCTCTCTAGCTAGAGGTTACTGACAATGTTAGACTGTTTCCTAAGAAAAACAAACTGCACATGTGGACAGCTAGGCTATGCAGAAGACCCAGTCAAAAAATCACGGTTGTACACTCATCAGATGGATGCCACACTTGGAATGAGCCGTGATTGGACATGTCAACAGAATGACATAAATATATGAATGTAACAATAATCAAGGTCATGCCAAAAGGTTGTGAAGTTATAAACTCCACAAACGCAGTGTTAATAAGATAATAATGAGAACTGATCGTCTATAAATCACCTACCATCCTCTTAAAAATGGATGATTGTAGAAGAAGAGAAGGCATGAAAAAACTGGGTTGTAGTGTACAACCAGTCCTCTAGAGTAAATACTCTACCCAAGTAGTACATATGAAAAGTACATACATTGCATGACATGATAAGGTTCTTAACAAACGAATAGCACATGATACAAATTATCTGTTCAACCATCGAGAGGCATTTACAAATGAGAAGAAACAGGCATTCCATGAACGACACAGAATTTGCTGTTGTGTTTGGATGCACCATTGTATTGAATCGCAATAACTAATTAAACGAATTACCAAATTATCCAAATGTAATTTCCTTAGCATTCATAGGGCTTAGGCTCAATAGTGCAGTTACAGGAGTTCCAAATGTAATTTCCTTAGCATTCATAGGGCATATAGAACAGGCTAGCCTCTTGGAAAGTTCCTCTTTGCTGATCCTCGGAAAGCTGTTCTCCTGCAAGATTGAGTAAACTTTGGCATATAGAATTTGGAAAAAATAAAAAATCAATTCATATACGTGTTCATGCCTGGATCTTCGTGGGTTGGTGAACCCATTTTTGGATGTCTTGTGATCCAAAAAGTTTCTTCACCATCTCATCCAATTCTGCAACCTTCCTCTTGAGATTAGCCTTGTCCATTTATACAAAAGGTAGAAGTGATAGCAAACATCATTAAAGCAAGGTACGGTAGATGGTAATGAACTCGAAAAATATAAAAAGGAATTCTCCACACCTTAGACATCTCATTTTGGGCCGTGAGCAACTGATCTCGTTGTTGAAGCTGCTCAACCGTCAGTTGGGCATCTAGTACTTTTGCTTGCCGTTGATTGATTTCCTCAATCCAGCTACAAAAACAGAGCGCCCATATGAAACTAGTCCTAGAATTTCATTTTAAAATATTGCAATAAAGAAGACATGAATGCAAGATGTTATGCGGTAGAAGTGAATAGTTCCATGCACCAAAAACAATGTTCTTTAGGTACTGGAAATCCTTTTTTCCTGCCAGAAACTGCAATTTAAAAAAAATTAAAAAATAAAAAATTTGCTGCTTGGAGGAAATCCTTTTTTCACCATTAGGAGCCTTTACTGCAAAATGTTGTTTTGAGGCTCGCTTTGCTCTACTCTTCCGTGGCTAATTACCATGATCTTTGCAACTATTTTGAATCCCATCAGATAAACTTTCCAATGAACTCTAGATCATCATAAATCGACATTTGAGTATGAAGTTGGGGTCGGAATGATCAGAGGCTTTACGTTAGTTCTCTATTAAATAGAATAAAAATGAGCTGATGGCCCAAAAATGCCATTCTCCTTTTTTTATACAATAAAATGTGAGACTTTGGATCTAATACATTAAGGATCGATATTTAAATGGCACCAAGGAAAGAAAACAGATAGAACAGTGGAATTTCAGGTGTAGTAAATTAAGAGAACTTACCCGATTAGCAGCATCTTTGGCGTATCTAAATAAAAACCAGCAGGCCTGGAAATTGATCTGTTCAGGAGTGCTGGAAATTGAAAAATGGACTTTAAGAGAAAAGAAGGGCTCAAGGATAAAGTCCTTCAAACAGAAAGTAGATGCCTAATAATCAAAACCATCCAGGCTGCTTCCATTTGAGACATGCCACTCATGGAAATAAGCTTGGATGCAGTACAAAAAAAAGTTTCATTGGCGAAATATCTTGTTCAAAAGTGAGGGCCAATCACTCATTCAAGACAAACATTTTACTTCTTATTAAATGTGAAATCTTCCAGATTGGGGCATCCTAACTATTTAATCCATTCCATGGTCCACAAATAGGAGATAATGACTAGAGTATAACCAAAACCTGTCAAGGGCATCAAGGGCAGGCTTAACAGGCTTCCTTCAAATTGTGTGGGCGACATGGTGATGGCCACCGTGAAGAAAGGTAAACCAGATCTCCAGAAGAAGGTGATGCCTGCTGTGATCGTTTGCCAGAGGAAACCTTTGAGGCGAAAGGATGGTGTTTACATGTATTTCAAAGATAATGTTGGCGTTATAGTGAACCCAAAGGGTGAAATGAAAGGATCTGCAATCACTGGCCCCATTGGAAAGGAGTGTGCTGATCTGTGGCCCCATATCGCTAGCACAGCCAATGCCATTGTATAAAAAGGGTTCTTTGTTTGCAGCATGCTGCCAATTTTCAAATACTACCGGCAACTATGGCATTAATGATAGCAGTTTCATGCACTTATTAAGCTTGACTTGTGGATTTGTTTTAGTAGAATAGCAATTACTTTTTATTTTTCATCGCTTGTTCTTGGACTAATGTTTTCATGCTGTCATTGAAATCTGGGTTGGAAAAAAAAAAACCCTGTCGCAGCCTGCAGAACTTCAAAGCCAGTCAAAACAGTCCACCAATGGCGGCCGGCTCAGCTTCATCAACTAAGCAATGGAACGTGCATGTCGCCAGATGCTGACAATGACCTTTCTCCTTCCAGCATTTGGACTGGTGCTGAAAATTTTTCATGGCTCCCTCAACTGACCATATATGTTGCTTCCACCGTGTACCATCACCTGAGAAAAAAAATTTCTATATGCATCATATGTTCATGCATACAAAAGCATATATACATGTCAACAGGGATATGCATGTAGTCAGCTCAAAAACTGATTATAGTAACAAATCAATTGAATGAAAAATGATCAAACTAAGACATTTACATCATGACAAAGACGTTTAATCATAACATGGATTCATATGAAGCTTCTATTAGAGATGCCAAGACAAAAGTGAATAAAAAAACAGATCATAACATTTTCCATTGGCCTGTTCTGTGGAGTGCCATAAAAGGCCGTTCATCTCCCACAGGATTTCCCTCCTTTCATGGTTCTGTACATTGATGCTCGATCTTCCATCAATGGATAGAGAGAGAATACAATCAAACTGAAAGTATACTATTCTCCACAAAATCACATCTCTTTGGCATTTCAACAAACAACTCCCCTGCATTTTTTAATTAATACTAAGGGAGAGTTAAGACCCCAAAAAAAAAAAAAAAAAAAAAAAAAAAAAAAAAAAAGAAGAAGAAGAAGAAGAAGAAGAAGAAGAGAAACATTAAGACATGATAAAGAGGCTACCAAATGAATAAGCCATTTTACCTGATCGAACAGCAAAAAATCATCAACCTACAAAGAGAAGACCAAATCTCATCAGATTGAAGAAAGATAAGCACATATCCAAGATAGATTCAGAAAAATATCTTAAAACGAGAAGAGAGGGAAAGGGGAAAGATAAAACCCTAGGAATCTGCTTCGGGTAATCAATAAGGTTGAAAATCCTAGCCGTAAACCCGTCTACTAGCTCCTTCTCATGGATAACCCTGCTTTCAACATCTCCTCCAACACCGACCACCAATGTCGAAATCAATGGCGACAAGAGTCGATTCCTTCAGCGGTCGACAGCTCCAATTGCAATACGTTGCACCACGGCCCGTCAATACATGGCAGCCATCTATCACTAGGCAGCAATGGAGAAAGCCCTTGCTGAAATCGGCAGTGATGGTAGCCTCCCTTTTCTTTGAGGATGGTGAAAAATGAAACCCCTAATAGGTATTTAATCTTAATGGGTTCTTTTATAGAAGGTTGTTGCCGCCATTAATGGCTGCCTTACCTTCTTCCTAAGAGGACGACATTCACTAGATTCGCTGGGGCAGTGAAGACTTCGGAGGAAGGAAGATGCGTGAATGGTTTTGAGAAATGAGGATTTGGAAGCGTCCGCTCGATTTGGAAAATGACATCTGGCTAGTTTTTATATATATATATATATATATATATATATATATAGGGAAAAGGTACTATGCGCTCGAGCGTAAAGCGGTCGTCCATGAGGTCGAGCTGGGATGGGCCCCACCGTGATTCCTTTCGAAGATCCACACCGTCCACCAGATGCACCGCTCCAAGTGGGACCCACACGTCTGGAAATCGACCGTCCACAGAATTCAGGTGGGCCATACATTCTGAAAACATAAGTATATACATGAAAACATGTAAAAGCACTTGGTGGGCCCCACCTAAGATGTGGATACCACCTGAAAAGTGGTATAAAATTAAATTCAAGTGGGACACACATGATGGACGGTTTTGATCATGAAAAAACCTCTCTAAAGGCTCCCAAAACTAGTTTTGAATGTTTCAATGGTACACAGCCCCTCTCCACTTCTGTACGTGGTGTGGCCCACAAAAGTCACTGATTGAGGTGATTTTCAACCGTGTGGGCCCGTCCAGGGATGGTGCATCTGACTGAGGGGGTAGATGTTCGAACGGAATCACGGTGGGGCCCACCCCAGCTCGACCTCATGAAGACCGCTTTACGCTCGGGCGCATAGTACCTTTTCCCATATATATATATATATATATATATATATATATATATATATATATATATATATATATACACCGCGGATGGGCGGATAGCTAGGGTTCGAGAAAATCCCCAAATCGACGTCGGGGTGCTCTCCTCCCCCCTTGGAGATGTCTCATCTCCAGGGGTGGGACCCTATGCGAAGAAGAAGCAGATCTGCTGCCGCTCAGCTCAAAGTACCTTCCAGAGGGAGATCCCTCATGCGTAATCGCAGCCCCATCCACCATGATTTCAGCTTATTCGTAGGTAATCTTCCCCATGACTGTTCCCATCATGATCTGTTTGAAAATTTTGGAAAATACGGTAGAATACAAGATGTATTTATCCCTAGGCGTCCTGGAACCAATACACCTAGGGGATTTGCGTTCGTACGTTTTCTCTACGAGCAGGAAGCTAATAATGCGATGGATGTGCTAAACGGAAAATGTTTTGATGGCCGCCGCGTCTTTGTAAAGAGAGTGAATCCCAGATCTACCCAACCCTCCAAACTGTCTTTAGAATCGAAGACTGGCCACCACATCCCTATTCCCCAGCCCACGGCGAAAACATTTGCCGCAGCGGTTTCGGAAGGAACAGAGCTCCCCATAAGTCGATGCCGGTTCACGATGACTTTACCCCGCAAGCAGATTCAGGGGCAGTTAGAAGGAAAAAACACAGGAGTTTGCGTTAGTGTTGGTAGGTAGAGTAGCCATAGACACATCGGTTTTACGTCTCGTTCGGGCTATCAGGTCCTCCAAATTTGCTTCCTCATGCATTGATGTGGTACGCCTAACAGCCACTAGCTTTCTCCTAAAGCTGAAGACAACTGAGGAGCTCCAACTATTCATTGCTGATAAGGAGCTACACCAACAAATGGGGTTGGTACGATCGCTCCTGGTCACCTGCTGAGGAAGGCATGGGAGGGGTACATGGATCCAACTGTTCGGCATCCTAGCCCACGCCTGGTTTGAATCGGTCCTGCTGGATCTAGGTAATTATTTTGGCAGCGTTCTAATGATTGATTCCTTCAGCCGCCTCGGACTGTTCCAAGATTTTGCCCGAATTAAGGTGAAATTAAGACCGGGAATAGATCTGCAACAAGTGCTGAGATTAGTTGTTGAGGGCCAACAGTTCCAGTTCATGAGGTAGTTGAAGCAGAGTTGGGGTTGGGCAACATTGAAAACATCCCAAGGGAGGCCACCCCGCCTCATTGCAGTACCAAACAATGGGTCGAGGAACGCTTCAAAGCGATTGAACAATTGCCAGATGCAGATTCCAGGGGAGCAGGGGTCCTGAATTCGAACAGCCCCAACCTTGGCTGCCAAGGTGTTTGTGGTAATGCTTATGTGAACCAGGGTCTGATGCAACTAGTCTTACTCCTTATAGATGGCCTCAGGGGAGTTGGTACGTCGCATCCAGCAGATCCTCAAGTGGATGGCCAACATACTGAATTCCAGGATGATACTCAGGTGTCCAATGCCCTCGTGGGATTTCATATGGGGAACGATCAGGCCCTGAATCCCAGTGACGTTTTCTCTCCTGCTTGCTCAGCCCCCAGTCAGACGAGATGGGTCCTTGTTCGACAACCTATCCTGTTGGATCACCTCAAGGGGCATAGTACTAAGCTTCCCAGAGACCAGCGTGCGTCCACCCTGAGGCGATGTAGATCCTTGATTATTCCATCCCAAAAGGTTGTGGCGGGACCAACCCATTCCAAATCAGTTGGGGACCTGCAGTTCGGAGCAGCAAGATCAGGGCCTGGACTGGATCGCCTCTCTGTCCCCTTCAACTGATGGATACTCCTCCCCCAATTCCCCCTATACTCCCTCCTCTTGCATTGCTGATCGGTCCTTGTCAAACAAAGGGATTGTAGTTGACCTCTCACCGTACTTCTCCCAACCGGGGGATGATAGAGGATCCATCAATGCTACTCCGAATGTCGATGGACGTAACATTCAGGACTAGATTCCACCTCCAGACAATCTACCCATTGGGTCTATTGGGGATGTGGGTAGAACTCCCCCTCGGACCAAGGTTGCGAACTGTGAGCAAGTCACTCCGATAAAGAGAACATGTCACGCCCCAAACTCGGAAACCGGGCTCACAAAATTCTCAATCACCGAATCCGGCACCGACAGCCTGCGTAGTACCCCATTCTCGGCTCCAAGCACCCATTCGCTAGGTTTCGATCCTGGGATGCTACGAGGAGGATTTTCAATGTCAGTTTGATTCATAATAAGTATAACCAAAGGCATAACCCACAAACAACAACCAAAAACTACATCACATTTCCACTATGATTAAAAATTTATAAGTACAGTGCGTATAAAGGAAAATACAATGATGATAAACAAAAGCTTCAAAATGATCTGCTATGCGCTCTAGCCTCAGCACTGTTGTGATCCAACATCACCTGCAGCAACGGTCGTGCATAAGCTTATAGAAAGCTTAGAGGGTGGTTAAAGTGTGTGCGCAAGGTAGTAATACAATTATGCAGTATCAAAGTAATGTAGAACATGCTGATGAATCCATGAATACCATTGGTCATACCAAAGCCATGCGATGCAAAGCATGAATGATGTCGGTTATACCAGGGTCATGCGATGCAAGCTGCAATTCAAGCATACGAATCCTCATCTAAGTCCATATATCAATACAGTTCAACTCTAGAATATCACCGGGGTCTAGTACACTCCAAGTCAGATTGTCACCCCCATCGCGCCTAACAAGGTGAGTGGAAGAAACCTCACTATTCGTCTGTCAATATCGGGCCCGACTCGTCGATAGTGGACTCATTCCTCGAGCTAGTCAAACTCAACCTAGCTGTGCCCCCTCCTCTCGGGCGGGTAAGGTCGCACCCCCTTCCAACAGACCACGACACAGTGGAAAGCGCGACCTTCTGGTAATCGGCACTCGACAATCATATACCCACTCGGTCTAGACGTTGGAGCAACCTCCTGGTACCATAAGGGTTTAGGGACTTTCACACAGGGATATCTATAGCACCCCATGTAGAACAAGATTTTTGGTATTCAATCCTGTCAACCATGATACGCCTGTGGAGGCTATGACCCTAATGTCGCTAGGGCGTCCATTATACATGTCACACAATGCAAGATGCATGAATCATGCAATCTATTCATACGGCAAACATGTGCGTATCGCGCGCTCATGTGGGCAACTTCCCTTACCAGGAAGTCCCTAACAATCTGCCCAATGGCACGTGCTATGATCAATCACTCATCTCGTCACAAGCATGTAAAAGATGCGTATGGTCATGTATCATGATGCTATGTTGCCACATACTCATAACCAGAATCGAAAGTCGGAATCGATAATCAGCCTATAAGCAAGGCGGGGTCCATATATGAAGAGTCGATCAAACCATAATATAAAGATCGGCCATCAGCCGTGGTTATATCAAGTCCGATAGCATGGAACCATCCGTCTACGGCAAATGGGGCCCACTTATCTGAGTTAACCCACGAAGAGAATGGGCCTAACAAGGCCTAAGGGAAGGTCATAATGAGGACATCTAACCATCATTGCCCATCAATGTGGACGTCAAACCATCGTTACTCCTAAGACATGACCGCCAAGAACATCATCACATACATCATGGTGGAATCTTAATCAAATGGGATGAATCAATGGGCCGAATCGAATGGGCGGAGTCGAATGGGCCAAATCGAATGGGCCGATTCAAATAGACCGATCACATGGGCCAAATCGAATGGGCCGATCAAATGGGCCAAATCAAATGGGTCGAATCGAATGGGCCGATCACATGGGCCGATCACATGGGCCGAATCGAATGAGCCGATTCAAATGGGCCGATCGAATGGGCCTAATACACCTCACAAAGAGGGGCCTAACATACATCAAGTGAGTCGCACCATCTCCCTATTCATCTAACCTTAGGGATCATTTAAGAGCATTTCAAATAAATCATAACTCAAGATTATCTGGACCGCACTCCAAATAACAGTGGTGATAATGATTTCCACCATTGAAATCCCCAAGGCCCACCATAGCATTTATTTTCTATCCAATTTGATCATAAGGTCACACAGACTTGAATAAAAGAAAACAAATTTCATGTTGATCCAGATTCTTTGTGATACCAAGAGGATTTCAATGGTAGACGTTCAATGCTCCACTGTATTTAGCAGTGGCCCACCTGATAAGTAGATCTGTCTTATTTTCTTCCCAAGCCTTGATGCAAGCTAGCCAAATGGATGGACGACTTAGATATATCACATATATTAGCGGTGGGTCCCACTCGAGAGAAAGATGGGTGTGGTGGATATAACACATGCCACGATGGGCCCACAGAACTTGTTGGCTCAATACAGCAACTATTTAGTTGTTGTAGGTACACCAGCCAACCTACTTCAATAGTAGGTGGGTCCCATGTAGGGCCCACCATATATATATATATATATATATATATATATATATATATATATATATATATATATATATATATATGCATGCACCAGGGTGCACCCCACCCAGACCATCCAGATGGACGGCTGGGGTGAAACTTACGCATCTTGGTGAGGTCCAAGAACATGGCCCACAATAGATGAATGGTTTGGATGGAATACACCGTCAGCCATATGGACGGTGAGGGCTGCACCTCACGTGCTGACAGCAATACAGCAGATATATAGCTGTTGTAGGTGCGCTGGCTACCAGCCAGCAACTAAGGTGGGTCCCACATAGGGCCCACCACAACATGTATATAATATATATATATATATATATTATAATACAATATATCATATTATATAATATAATATATTAATATTATATTTAATATAAAATCAACGTCCAGGTCCTAGACATATACATACATCATGGTAGCCCACATGTGGGGTGGGTCCCACCATCCAGGGACGGTGGACGGTTTGGATATACACTGTGGTGTGGCCCACCAAAATGGATGGACGTCGTGGGTGGGTCCCATGGACTCCATCGTCAGTCCACACTTCACTGTTAGCCACCCGTACAAAGGAATCCATGCCAAGACCTCAGTGTTGAAACGAGGTATCTTTCACCCAATCTACCACTAGAGTTGTGGATCTGGGTGTGGATAACGTATCAAGAAGGGCCCCACACGGACGTGAGTCCCATCGTCCAGGGGCAGTGGATGGTTTGGATAAAACACATACACCATGGTGTGGCCCATAGAAAGGGATGGAGGGCGTGGATGGGTCCCATGGACCCCACTGTCAGCCCACACTCTACTGTCAGTACACCCACTGTCAGTCCACACTCCACTGTAGTCCACACCCCACGTCAGTCCACACTTCATTGTTAGCCCCACGTCCAGCGTCCCTGGACGCTGGATAGTGTGGATACAACACAGGCATCATGGTGGGTCCCACATGGACGTGGTCCACCTGATTTTGGACCCATCTAATATTTGTGTTTCCCTTTGATCCGGGCCTGTGTGACCGTCCGGTCATGCAGTCCCCAAATAGGGATCAAGGTGGCCCACTAGTTGGATGGCATAGGTAAAATACACACATCATAGGTGGGCCATGATCATGGAAAGAGAGAGAGAGAGAGAGAGAGAGAGAGAGAGAGAGGGATCGGAGATAACGGAGGGGCCCTGCCATTATGGGCCCCTCATGGATACAAGCATACATCAAAGTGGGTCCCACCATATGTGAGCCCTTAGATCACCAAAGACAAGTACAAAAAAGACTAAAAATGTGGGTCCAAGATCACCCACCATCCACTTCTTCTTGCTCCCTTGACTTCCTTTGCTCCTTAACTTCGATCCTAACGGAAGAGATGAAGTTTGGATGGTTGAGATGGGAGATAAGAGGGTAGGAAGTGGGCCATACACAAAGCTCTCTTGGAGGTTAAAAGAGCTTGGGCGTGTGATTTTTCTCTTGCTTGGGAAAGTGGATTGAGAATGAGAGAGAGAGAGAGAGAGAGAGGGTTGTAAAGAGAGAGAGAGATGGGTGATGGATGTGGTGTAAGAGCTTTTTAACTTTAGGGGTAGATGGTGTAAGAAAAGTATGGGGTGTGTAAGAACTTTTTAACTTATGGGGTTGCTTATGGTTGGGTGTGAGGTGATGTGTACTTGACATGCACTTAACCTTTGAAGGGATTGATTGATTGATGAATGTGACATTCAGTAGAGATTCTCTTGGGTTTTGCAATGCGTGGCATGTTCCTCGAATTGAACGTAGGCTCACATCTCCTGGCCTGAGTATCGCCTCGGCGTGCGAGACGTGGCATCGGAACCGCGGTGACGACGCGGTCGTTAGGGTACAAGTCTCGGGTTGAGTCAACTCGAGTTAACATGACTCGGCTTAGGATCGCGAGCAAATGTCGGATAAAGGTCAAAGGTTGCCAAAATTTGACCGGAAAGATCGCGGAAGCTTACGGAATGGTACGGTCTAGGATACGGGTCTTACAGAACAGCTGTCTACCAGAAAATTCTACCAAGGAAGAAAGGGCCAAAGAGGGTCCCTAAAAATCCCCAGGGTGCAGTGTCCAGGGACGAATGGTTATCCAGACTGAGAAACTTGTAGCGAAGGGTCGTTTCTAGTATTGTTACCCATGACGGATAAGGCCCTAGTGTGGAATGCCCGAGGGGTAGGCAATTCGCCTACTATTAGTTCGTTGAAGAGATTAATCAAGACCCATAACCCTTGGATCGTGTCTATTCTTGAGCCTATGGTCAGGGAATCTAAGAGAACGCAGATCGGACTGCGTATTGGCTTTCATTCCTCGTACTCTAATGTTGAAGATGGCGGCAAGATTTGGGTATTTTGTAAATATCAGTCCACTGTGACAGACGTAGCCATCACAAAGCAGATGATCTCATTAACCATGGTCTTCCACCAAAACAGCAACGCAATCACGTTCTTTGCTGTCTACGCGAGCTATTCAAGGATCCACCGGAGAACCTTGTGGGATGATATGGCTTCCATGTCTAGATTAGTCCAGGGACCCTGGGTCCTGGGCAGGGATTTTAATGCAATTATCGATGCTTCAGAGAGGCGTAGCAGAAGGGCCAATGATAGTGGTAGCTTGCTGGATTTCGTGGAGGCTATCAACAACACCGACCTTCTTGACGCAAGGTTTGTTGGGAACCAGTTCACGTGGTCCAACAATCAAGTTGGCTCTTCCAGAGTGTGGGCTAGGCTAGACCGTGTGTTGATCAATGCCTTGTGGGGCAGCACCTTCCCGTCATTCTAGGTACGCCACCTCCCTCGCCATAATTCCAATCATGCTCCCCTGCTGCTCGTTCTGCCTATCCAGAATTATGCAGGCCTAAAACCATTCCGCTTTCAGCGGATGTGGTTACATCACAATGATTTCCTTCCTCTGGTTAAGGAGGCCTAGGCGTCAGCTGATGACCCTCATCCTATGGTTAACATTCTTTCCAAACTCAAGGCTATGAAATCCAGTCTGAAACGCTAGAATAAGGAGGTGGTAGGGAATATCTTCTCGGCAGTTAAGCAGGGCGAGGGAAAATTGGCAGATCTGGAACTAAAAATCCAGCAAGATGCGGGTCAGGCTGAGGACGACAGTGTTGCCCAGCTGAGTTAATGGAGGCTAGAGCGTCCCTCTCCCGCCTTGAACTCGTGGAGGAGTCCTTCTGGAAACAGAAAGCCAAAAATAGCTGGTTGGCGGAGGGGGATAGAAACACGGTGTTCTTCCATGCTTCAGCTACAGAAAAAGCCAGAAGAAAATGGATCAGTTCCATCAGATTGGAGATGGGTCAGATTGTTGAGTCGCAGGCGGATATCAAGCTCGAGGCAGTAGATACTTCCATCATCAATTCTCGGCTAGTGCGGTTGAGTTGGAGAATCCAGTACTTGAGTCCATCCCTTCACCGGTTACTGACGAGGAAAATGCGAAGCTGATGGCCCCGCACGCCTTCTCTATTGGTGGTACATTAGGCTGTCATCTCTATTCCAAGGGACGGAGCCGCTGGTCCGTATGGATTTTCCGCTGCTTTCTTCGCGGGCTGTTGGGACATTGTGGGTCAGGATATCTGGAGAGCGACTACTCATTTATTTGAGGAGACTCTATGCCTAGGGCCATCACCGCCTCACTGATTGCCCTAATCCCCAAGGCGGCAGCCCCGAAGCGGTTTTTAGATTTCCGGCCCATCAGCTTATACAATGTCGTGTACAAAATTTTTGCTAAAGTGATTGCATCCAGGTTGAACGTGCTGCTGCCCTCGCTGATTTCCTTGGAGCAAGGAGCATTCGTCCAAGGTCATTCCATCTTGGAAAATCTCGCGCTCTCCCAAAAAGCTCCTTCGGGATCTGAATAGAAGGGTAAGGGGAGGTAATATTCTTGTAAAGCTTGACATGGAGAAAGCGTATGATAGAGTTGAGTGGCCTTTTCTTAAAAGGTTGCTGAAACGCTTTGGGTTTTTAGTTTCTTAGATTAAGCTCATGAAACGCTGCTGGAATAACTGCTGGTTCTCAGTTATAGTCAACGGGAAAGCTGGTGGTTTCTTCAAATCTACTCGCGAGTTGCGACAAGGGGACCCGTTATCACCTAGCTTGTTTATCCTAACTTCGGAGGTGCTAGGGAGAGGTTTCAAAAAATAGATGGATTCAGGTGCTTGTCTCCCCTTCAGAGGCCGGCGTGGGAACGTGGTGGTTTCTTATTTGCTGTTTGCCGACGACACTATTGTTTCTCAATGGTGGCCTCAGATCCATCTGTGCAGCTAAGTGTTTCCTTGATGCATATCAGTGGGCGTCGGGCCAGAAGGTTAATTTCCACAAGAGCCAGTTTATGTGCGCAGAAAGTATGTCTGCATCGAGAGTCGCGGCAGTCGAAAGAGAACTGGGTATGGCGAGAATTAGGGACAACATCACCTATCTAGGTGTCCCAATTTCCGCGGGCAGAAGGAAAAAGGAAGCTTTTTAGAAACTTGTGGACAAGGTGGATGGATGTATCAAAGGTTGGCAAGCTCGTTGCCTGTCAATGGCGGGTAGAGCCACGTCAGTGAAGCATGTCCTGGCTAGTGTCCCGGTTCATACTCTCGCAGCGACCCATGTCCCAGTTGGGGTCCTGAAGAGCTTGGAAACTCGTTTTGCTGACTTCCTTTGGGGTTGGGCTGATGGAAAAAAGAAACTCCATTGGAAGAAATGGAGGACCATTACAATGCCAAAGCTGGAAGGGGGTTTGGGAATTAGGAGCCTTTCGGAAGTCATGAAGGCGTGCTGGCTCAAAATGGCTTGGATTGTGAAGTACAAAGTAGACAAGGGGTTGTGGGGTTCGTTCATGCAGACCAGATATGCCCACCACTTGCAGACTGTGGGTCAAATGCAGTTTATGAACTCTATCTCACCCCTGTGGAAGAAAATCAGAAGCTTGTTACCGATTTTAGAAGCTCACGTTCAATGCAGATTGGTGCCGATAATTTGGACTTGTGGACCTCTAACTGGACAGGTGGCAGGCTGCTGGAGGGTAGGACGTCGTGCAATATCCCTCCACCGCTTCGGCCTCTTCAGGTCAACGATATCTTGGGCAGGATGTGCCTGCTTCCACCATCGGCCGTCTACTAAGTTCTCCCTCAGCAGGTAATTGACGAAATCTTCCATGGTGGGCAATGCATATCTGATGGCCCATATTCTCTAGTTTGGCAGCCAAATCCGTCTGGTGTTTTCTCTGTTTCATCAGCATGGGATGTTTGCAGGATGGGCAGCCCTAACACAGCTTGGGGAACGAATATTTGGAATGCCAAACTACCGCCCAAGATTTCCTTACTAGCCTAGAGAATTATAAGGGGGGCGCTGCCGGTTGATGTTGCCGTCCAAATACGTGGGATTCAGCTTGCCTCCCACTACTGCTGTTGTGCGGTGGGCCTCCAGCTGACGCAGAGGCCTGTGGTGGAATCTGTTGTCCGCCTGTTTATGCGGAGCGGCCTAGCGAGAGCGGTCTGGGCCCATTTTGCTCGTATTTATGATATCCAGCTTAGACCATTACCGTCGATGGAGAGATGGCTAGTCCATTGGTGGATTTCGCGATCTACGAACGGGCCGGCCCCCCGTTCAAGAAGATGGTGCCCTGTTTCATTCTTTGGGAACTTTGGAAAGGGAGAAACACGTCAAAATTTGACGGGGTAATCATGAACGTTGGTGTGATCATCTTGCGGGTCACAGGTTGGATTCGTTGTCTATTGGAAAATTGGAAGCCCCCTCGATCCCGTGCGATTTCATCTAGCAGGACGCTAGAGGCTTTGGGCATTTCATGGCAGCCCCAGCCAATGAAGCCAGCCTAAGTCGTTGTCTGGACCAAACCTCCACAGGGCTGGATGAAGTTGAATATTGATGGCTCTTCCAGGGGTAACCCGGGGGCAGCCAGCGGTGGGGCGTCTGCAGAGGAGACAAAGGTGAGTTTTGCTTCGGTTTTTATGCAGGTTACGGCTGTGCTTCGAACACCAGAGCGGAGCTTCGTGTTGTACTCGACGGCCTGTAGCATTGCATCCATCACGGCTTCTCCAACATTATTGTGGAATTTGACTCCCTTTTGGTGGTGCAATTTCTCTTGAGACTTTCTTGCCCGGGATGAAAATGGAGTTATTGGGTCACGAGAATTAAGAGCCTCACCTCCTCCTTAAATGTAAATTTTGTTCATATTTGTAGAGAGGGTAATGGGCCGGCAGACTTTTTGGCAAAATTAGGTAGTGTAAATCAAGGATCGGCTCTATTTTCTGCCCGTCCAGATCTCCCTCACGAAGTTAGGGGTCTGTTTTTTTCTGGACAGGTTGGATTTAGGTTTGGTTAGGAGGGAGCACTAGTGGGCTTAACCCCCTTTTGTGGCTTCCCTCGATCCCGTGCGATTTCATCTGGCAGGGTGCTGGAGGCTTTGGGCATTTCATGGCAGCCCTAGCCGATGAAGCCGGCCTAGGTCGTTGTCTGGACCAAACCTCCACTGGGCTGGGTGAAGTTGAATACTGAAGGCTCTTCCAGGGGTAACCAGGGGGCAGCCGACGGTGGGGGCGTCTGCAGAGGAGACAAAGGTGAGTTTTGCTTCTGTTTTTATGTAGGTTACGGCTGCGCTTTGAACACCAGAGCGGAGCTTCGTGTTGTACTCGACGGCCTGTAGCATTGCATCCATCACGGCTTCTCCAACTTTATTGTGGAATCTGACTCCCTTTTGATGGTGCGGTTTCTCTCGAGGCTTTTTTGCTCGGGATGGAAATGGAGTTATTGGGTCACAAGAATCAAGAGCCTCACTACCTCCTTAAATGTAAATTTTGTTCATATCTGTAGAAAGGGTAATGGGCCGGCGGACTTTTTGGCAAAATTAGGTAGCGTAAATCAAGGATCGGCTCTGTTTTCTGCCCGTCCAAATCTCCCTCACGAAGTCAGGGGTCTGCTTTTTCTGGACAGGTTGGATTTAGGTTTGGTCAGGAGGGAGCACTAGTGGGCTTGGCCCCCTTTTGTGGCCTCCCCCCCCCCCCCCTCCCCCCTCTTTTTGTTAGGGGAAGCCCGAATCTTGGGGGCGGCTTGTTTCCCCTCGTATTACTTTTGTTATATTGAAATGGAGACATCTTTCCTTTATATATATATATATATATATATATATATATATATATATATATATATATATATATATTATACAACACTTGCCAGCATAAAAATATACGAAACAGTTTTAAACCATATTAAATTTGAAACGGTTTGGAACTGTTCTAAAACCAAAGATACACCCGTTGCTAAATTAAGATTTTGGTGTAGTGTTATCTCAATGCCATAGCTGCTCCATGAACTGAATGATTGAGAGAAGATTCTTCGAATCACTGGAGTTCCTTGCATGGGAATTGCTACGCCACACCATTGCTGGCACATTCCAACTACTCCCTATGAATGCTTAGCTGAAGGTGCCGAACACACATGCTTCGGATTGAACACACACCACACTTGGGTTGAACTTCAACTCCCTACCGGACCTTGCATTTGCAAACAGATCATGACCCCAGTGTGACCCAGAAAAGAATTGCTAAACAAAGAAGCACCGATGAGAGAAAATAGGGAAAAGAGCAAACTAAGTGACAAGGAGGTTCTTTGTTGCAACCAGAGTGTAGACGCATCACAACTCGCACCTTATAGGGGTGAAAGCCAACAAAACTCATCCATCACTTTGGAGTACATTGCAACTACACATCGCTGGTTAATTTGGACCTGGGATCACTGAAACTGCTTTCAAAATTGCTGAAACTTTTCCTCTTCTTGTTTTGTTTTGTTTTTTTTTCCTGGAGAAATTGTACGTCGATCCGGGTAATCCCGATGAAAAGGAAAAGGCCACACCTATCATATAAACAGGGACTATACAGAACTAGTCTACCCACATCAAGAACAAATACAAATGCAATTATCCCAATCATGCACATCCTATACTTGAATAACCCCATGGGCAGACCTCTCTAACCTTGGAATTCAGACAGGCTGGCACTCAGATCCCTCCCGCGGCAAAGGAGCATTCTCATCAATGGACTGCTTATCCTCAGCTTCTACTTATTTTCCCACATCCAATCACTACTAATTAAAGATGTTATCAATCAAAGGCCATCCAGCAGCACCAACAACCACATCAGAGTGCCCATTCGAAGCTTACTCAACACACACACACACACACACTAAAGTTGCACACTGTAAAATATGTAAAGTTTTCAAACTTCAAAAATAGTAAAGCTTTCATCTTCAATTGAGAGAGAATCACCCTGGGATATGTACTCAAGGTGTTCCTAACATTCTAATATTACTTCTTAGTTTAAAGTTTCAATGTTATGGACAACATCTTACAACACATGCAATACATGGACAATATGCCCAAGACACATCTCCTCACATTAATTAATTAAAATTCAAATATCACATTACAATAGGGAGCCACTGTTTACAATATCATCAGTTGATTTGCATACATTATTTTCCATTTTTGGAATTGAAGAGTAGCAGCACAAGTGTTCCATTCCTGAAACAAAAGTGGGAATGATCAGGACAATCTAGCCAGACAAATATATCAATTCCCTTTAAGGGTCGTTTGGCAGAGTGGAATTCGAGGGATTTGTAAGAATTTGTTGGTTTTGGGTGTCGAATTCCACACTGCCAAATGACCAAATTGTTGAAACAAAATAATATGCTAGAGAATTACCATCGAAACAAATAGGAATGAATACACTCATCTTCTTAACAAAAAAGGCACGCTAGTGTCCAATCTCTAAAGCTGATAGCGTGTGGCTATCAACACTATATTCACATGTTGAATATGTTGAATTGCTAGCATGGCCTTGTGAAGTTTCACCTAACAAGATCTCAATCTCTTCATGATTGTTGGGTTCCCAGGGATGTTCATGAGACCTTAGCCCCTCCAGCTCCACTACCACTTCCTTCATTGTAGGTCGTTCTTCCCCCTTAAGTTTTAGGCATCTCTTAGCAAGCTGAGCAACTGCCATGAGCTCTTCTTCTCCCCCTTCATCTCGAACTCGGTCCTCTAAAATTTCAAATAGTCGATTCTCTTTCATTGATGAGAGGAAGTACCTGGAAAGGCTTTTATATTCTTCAGATCTAGTGGAAGAAATGGGCCTCTCACCCGTCAAGAGCTCCAAAAGAATCATGCCAAAGCCATATACATCGCTCTTTGCTGTTAATTGGCCTGTTTGATGATACTCTGGATCTAAGTATCCCCATGTCCCCATCACCAATGTCGTTACTTGAGTCTGATCCAGCCGAACCAATCTTGAAGCTCCAAAATCAGACACTTTCGCTGTGAAATTATTATCCAAAAGTACATTGGCGGACTTCACATCTCTATGAAAGATGGGTGCAGAAGCTATGGAGTGTAAATAGTAAAGTGCCCCTGCAGTTTCTGTAGCAATCCTTAGACGGTTTTCTAAGGAAAGTGATGATACATAGCCGTCGCCATGGATATGCTCGGAGAGGGTTCCATTGGAAATAAATTCATACACCAGGATTGGAACTTCTTCTTCTAAACAGCAACCCAAGAGCTTAACAATATTTCTGTGGCTGATCTGCGACAAGATGTGGACCTCATTTATAAACTGCTCGATTTGGGTCTTATCCACTATTTTGGACTTTTTAACAGCAACCATCTTATTGTTACGTAATATTCCTTTGTAAACTGTACCAAAACCGCCCTGACCGACAATTTGGCTTTTGTCATAGTTATTGGTTGCCGTTTGTAACTCTTCTCTGGTAAAAATTTTGAATGTCTCAGCAAATGATTGACGCTTTTCTTCTAATAGAAAACCTCCATTTTGTTGAAAGAATTTTTCTTTTTGTTTGGTGAGCCTTCTTTTCCTCCATGCCCAATACGACCAAAAACCACCAATGAGTAAAAGCAAGAGACTTACACCAATACCTACACCTGTACGGACACTCAAAGGTAAGTGAATTAGTAAGAAAACTAGGCGAGAACTATACATTAAGCGTGTTATAAGAAAATGATCTTTTTAGATCACTATAATTGTTTGAGAGCATGTCTATGGTACGTCTTATTTGTGTAAGCCTGTCATTACAATCCAAATGATACATTAGGAAGATCGGCCCATTTGAGTTTCAGATGTTGTCTATTGTCCATTTTCAACTTTGTCAATTTGCATGAAAATAATCTTTGTATGGATATAAATGTTGAAACTCACTCTTTTAAACACCATTACACTTAACAAAAGATACACACAATTCATGAACGTATTGCTCTGATCACATGGTATCAAAGCCTGGATATGATCCAAGCCATTGATTTCATCAATCTTGTTGTTGTTGCAATCCGTCTGTCATCGTCCATCACCCGCATTCTAACCGGCACCCACAATCCCTGTTTTTGTCCAGCACCACCTCTATCCAACCGACAACCACCATTTCTAATCGACACCACCTCAGTCCAACTGGCAGCACCCTATCCCCGATCAAACCATCTGACATCACCAACCTCGATCCCTACCCATCCCCAATTGGCAACACCATCCCCAACTCCGACCGGCACTATCAATCTTGTCCACGATCCGTACCACCATCGCCGATCGAACCCGTGCTTGATGACATCACACCAGTGCATTTACCATGCACTTTGCCTACGCCATCCACGGTCTCCCTAGTTGTCCACCGGAACACCATTCGATAGAAACGCTTGCCCAAGATCCCTAGCTATCCACTACCGATCCCCCATCGTCATCGGCATCGTCACTGACACCGTCAGTCGACCAAACCCCAAACCCCTAACACACCCTACCGCGGCCCCTACCCCATCCAAAACAGGGCCGAGTCTTCCGCCAATCTAACCCTAAGCTATCATCTGCCATAGCCTTCCCTGCTCTCGCCTTCATTTAGCCCCGCCTAGACTACTCAGCTCTTTGTGTGTTTGGATGCACTCATGTCGTTCTCTTAGCTACCCAGAAAAATTTATCTTCTAAAATGGTTCAATGTTGTTTTCCCGAGTACCAAAATAGTCAGAAAGGTTACCGGTGTTATTATCCAGAATCCAAGACAGGGTGTCTCGTAAAATATTATTTTTTGCGAACATCTTCCTTTTCATTCGTTAAAAACTCTCTCTCCCTCAGGAAGTAAATGCGTGTGGATGTAAATGCGAGTGTGGAAGTAAACAGGTGAAACTTGTGGTGAGAGTATGCGAGTGTGTGAGGATGTAAATGCGTGAGTGTGAGTGTGTGTAAAAAATAAAAAATAAAATAAATATAAAATAAAAATTAGGCCAAAATATAGGTGGGTTTTCATTGTTAAATAAAAAACCAAACAAACAAACAAATAAACTATAAAATGACACCTGGAAAATCATGAAATACCACTTTAACTTGAGGATAACTCAACAGATTAAAAAAAGAAAAGAAAAGACAAGGAAAGCCCAGAAACAGATTAAAAAATTGCAATAGAACTGAATAATCTACTATCTGGTTAGGTGGACCGATATTAATTCAAGCTGCGTTGATTTAACGAAGTTTCTAGTCCACCAATGAGTTCTTGAACTACTATGTAAGTTGGAATTGAGAGATTACCTAAAATAACAGAGACTACTGGAAATTCATTTCTATCTTTAACGCAGACTTCTTTATCATCGCGGAGTCCATGGTAGCCCTTTCGACAAGAACAAGAATAACTTCCTGGCAGATTTATGCAATCATGTTGACAACGTTTCTTCACCTCATCCTTCTCACACTCGTTGATATCTACAAACCAGCCATCACAACCAACAACAACAAGTCAGTAATTAGGATCCTTGGATCAAAGTGACTCTTTGGATCTACTCTTTAGACTTTCTAGTTTACAATTAAACTTTAAATTTTGAAGTACTACGGTTCTTCGACTTGTCCATATTCCAGCTCGTTTTCCGTCTGGGAACATGCCCCAGAAAGGAAACATCGTGCCTTGGCACCCTCCAGGGAGATGAGAGCAATTGCTATTACAGAGGTCCATTTCAGCCCTCTGTTATATCTGATCTCCCATGTCCCAGTCGAGGTACCATTGAACGGTTTCGCTTCTATTCCAAAATTGATACCGTTTAGATCTGATGCATAGAAATTGAATACCTTTTCATCCATGAGATGGGCCATCAAGGATGGGCACCACATGATGGATGATCCTTACCTCATAAGATTGGATTGGACCCAAGTTACAGTAAAGATTGATGATGGGACTTTGCATTGGATAATAATAGTCTTAGAAAGGATTATATATCATACCTTGGCACCCTTGAGGGAGATAAGGATTTCCTTGGTAACCTTCAGAGCAATTGCACCGGTAACCCAGACCATTAGCCGAGTTGTAACAGTGGCTATTCTCACTCACGCAAGCGAAGGTGGCCGACTCCTTCTGTGCGATCTCGCATGATTCATTTCTGATGGCCCAGTCAAGCACCACTGGAACGGTTTTGCTTCCATTCAAAAGGTTGAAACCTTCCAGATCAGATGCTTTGAAGCTAAAAGCATTTTGATCCACCAGAAATGCGTAGCTGCACGGGTTGAAAGTCGAGACATTTGTATGATTATAGTAGCTACCAATCTCCACCCGGAAACTTTTGAAACCCATTCGGATAGAGGTTTGGCAACATCCTATCCCGGAACAATCACCGTCGATCACGCTGTCATTGTTGCTGCATAATGACATACAACCACTTGTGAAGTTGCGGCCCCATGAGCCAATGATGTAGGCGTAGGTATCACAACCGATGGCCGTGAATTTGTTATGAGCTTCTGAGAACGTGAACGAATGATTATCGCCCAAGTTGAGCCCAATGAAGGGGTCGAACGGCAATTCTCTTGTTTCTTTGTAACACCTGTAGCTTACATCATTTGAAATCCTCATTACGCCTGAAAGTAATGATATATCCAGAACCTCAATATCACCCCCAAACGGTTTCGCAGGGTCCAAAGTGTCATTGCAGGAGAGATTGAAGCCTCCTACGCCAATGTTGCAGCTATCGCCAATACCAAACGGGTAAGGAATGTCAACATTCCCGCATTTGTCGGGGCAGCCGGGCTTGGTTGTTACTAGAGGTTGTGATGCTAATCCTTCTAGTGTTGCTGCTAGCCAGAAGAGCAGAAGCAACAAATACAAAGCCATCTCTCTCTCTCTCTCTCTCTCTCTCAAAATGTATCTGTGGAGTGTAGGTGGGAGATGGTACCTATAAATAGGCCATACATCACTCAATCCTAGGCCACACTTGTTCCAAGCTTTTACCAGTGGGGCCCACGATTGATTAGTGGTGACCGTTGGTTTGACGTAACCTGGGTTGGCTATGGAACCATACCCAAATACCTCCGGATCGGAAGATGGCAAAACGTGGAACGATGCCCGCATTCACACCAAAAGTTTAGGAAAGGAGTCCGACGAAGGTCTGTAGGATCCACGTGTTTGTGAAATCCACTTCGTCCATCATTTGTACAGTGAACGGTACTTGGTGGACATGGTCCAAAAATGAGACGGATCCAAAACTCAAGTGGCTCGCACGACAGAAAAGGTAATGATTGGTCTTCCACCGTTAAAACATTGGTGGGGCTATGAACGGTATGGATGGCATATAAAGCTCGCGGTGGACCCAGGGAGGTTTCAACCGTAGGATTTTGCTTACTCACTTTTTCCAGTTGTGCGGCCACTTGAGTATGGATCTGATCCGGAACAACGGATGGACGGGGTGGATTTCTCACAAACATTATGGTGGCCCCACCTAGCATACTGTGGAAGGCTCTAGGGGTCGTTTGGCACCTTGGATTGGAGGGGATTGGAGGGGGTTTCAAATTCCCTTGGTTGTTTGACAGGATAAAGCAACCGGGAATTGTCAATCCAGGGGTTTCCCAATCCCCTCTTTGAGGGGGTTCGTAATCCACAGTGAGAGCTTGGATTACACCTAAAATCATTTCGTATAAATGTATGTCACTGTACACTATCATTCTACTGGGCACATGGCCCACTAATGATGATCCAAATGTGGAACGGATTGGCTACTCTCCTTGCCACCAGCCAATGGCTGGTGCTCTGTGGACCCCACCATGATGTATGTGTTTCATCCATGCCGTCCATCTATTTTTTCAGATCATTTTATGGTATGAGACCAAAATTTAGGTATATCCTAATCTCAAGTGGACCACATTACAGGAAACAGTGTTGAATGAGCGTCAACCATAAAAGTTTTTGATCAAGCTGATTTTTGTTTTTTTCCTTCATCTGGGCCTGTATGACCTAATCAACAGATTGGATGTCAAATAAACAGTACAGTGGGCTTGAGGAGGATTTTAATGGTGGATATCCAATCACTATTGTTTTCTTGTGGTGTGGTCCACCTGAGATTTATATCTGTCTCATTTTTTAAATCAATCCATAAAATGACCTATAAAAATGGATGAACCAAATGGATGAAATACATACATCATGGTGGGGTCCACAAAGCACCAACCATGAGCCACTGGGATGGTGGCAGGGGGAGTAGCCAATCCGTTTCCGGATTGGTTAGTGTACCTCACACCAGCTATATAGCTGCTGTAGGTACGTGTCGTGCGAAGACGAGCACTGGCGCTCCTCAAGCTCCAAGTTGCACAAACGGTTCAAAGGAGATCAAAGTTACATGGGCCCCACAGTGATGTATTTATTATATCTACACCGTTTATCTATTTTTAGAGTTCATTTTATAGCATTATCTAAAAAACGAATCATATCCAAAGATCATATGGACCACACCATAAATAGCATCAGAGATAATGATGTTCACCGTTAAAAATTTTTGTAGGTCCCACCATAATGTTTATTTTACATCCAATCTGTTCATAAGGTCACAAATACCTTAACGAAGAGGGAAAAAAAATCGTATCAATCCAAAACTTTTGTGACCCCAAAAAGGGTTTCAATGGTAGAGGTTTAATCCCCCGATGGTTAGTGGTGAAATGAGGTATCTTCACTCAGTCTACCACTTGAGCTATGGATCAGGGTGTTGATAGAACTCACCTTATGAAGGGGTTGGATGACATATAAGCATGATTGTGGGTCCCTCGGAATGATTCAAAGGTTGGCACTTCCAAACCAACTGTTACTCATGTTGTGGCCCACTTAAACTTCCGATCTGCTTGATATTTGGAATAAAATGATGAAGGAACCCTTAAAAGATGATAGACGGCCTAATGTTACATAGAAATCTGGTGGGGCCATAGACCATTCAATTTAGATTTAGGTTGGTTGTTATAGAAATGACTTGGGTTATTGAAACCGGAGCAGAATAGCCCGCAATGGAGGCGGTTTCAATGACGTGGGAAAGACAAACTTCTGTGAGGCCGTGGGGCCTACCTTGAAGTACGAGATATATATCTACGCTGTCCATCCGTTTTCCATGTCATTTTCTGCCATGGTCCCAAAAATGAAGCATATCCAAATCTCAGGTGGACTACATCACTATAAAAAGTGGTGATTTAATGCCCACCATAAAAAAAAATAAAAAAAATAAAATTATGGATCAAGCTTATATTTGTTTTTTTTTTTCCCATCATCCAGGTCTATGTGACATTATCAGCAGGGTTTGTGTGACATTATCAACAGGTTGGATGGAAAATAAACATTATAGTGCCCTGGGAAGTTTTTATTGGCGAGTGTTGTTAGTACACTGATTTTTGTACTTTATTTGTCAATCAAGAGAGTCCTTGTGTCACATAGTCGGTTGAGCCCTTGAAAAGTGAATACCGAAGACACAGTGAAGATAAAGCATGGAGGAGAAAAGAACATTTCAAAGATATGCCTTGGTAACCCTAACTCTTGACCCAAAACAATCATTGACCACTCGATGATCTAGGCTAAATAAGAAAACTTATTTGATCATCCCTTAGCTTTAAGAACATATGTGGATCATGATAGATAAGGCTAAAATAGATGCGAAGTTACTATGAAAACAAACACCCAAAATAGCAGTTTTTTTCAATGGTTGTTCAATCCCATCGAGTCGCTATCGAAGGGCCATCGATGGCATTAAAGGCCCCCTCGTTGGCATCGATCGAGAATCAGAAATGTCCAACAAGAATTCATATTTATTTATGAATTTCTTGATGCAATCGAAGCCACCTATTAAGTTTGATGACATCGATCCAGAATCAGAAATGTCCATCAAGAAATCACATTTCTTTCTGAATTTTATAATGACAGCGTGGCCACCTTTGATGACATCAAAGGTTAAGTTCGATGGCATTGAAGGTCCGTTGATGGCATTGAACAAGTAAGTCAGATATGTCCATCAAGAATATTTGATTTTCTCGATGGCATCGAGGTAGCCTTCAATGACATTGAAACCTCCTTCGATGGCATTGACATAGTTGCTTTCTGCCCATTTTTTTAATCATTGGAACTCAAAATTTTTATAAATGGCATTCGGTTCTTAGGGATTTGAATGAGCTTTTGGTGTAATAGAAGCTTAGACGAATCCATGTTCATATCCCTCATCCCAAGCCTCTATACCATTGAGTTCTAAGCAATCTTCCTTGATATTAATACTTTTACGAGGATTCCAACTTTTACCTTAAAGATGTGCTTAAACTATTCCATTTTCTAGAGAATAGACTTAAGCTATTTTGGTATCCTATTATTTAAATCCTTTAGAAGACCCATATAGGTGAATCTCCTAGGAAATACAACTTCTTATTAGTTGTAAGAGATTCAACCAACCTCCCATCACCTTGGTCACTTCGAACGAGCATCATATGCAAAGTGTTTGATCTTGGAGCTGAGGCCTTGACAAAACAATGACATCATTATCGAGGGAGCATCGTTGAGTTGATTAAAGCACAAGAGAGCGACGATCAAGCAACCTAAGAAGATGTTACAATAGGAGCTCAATCCGACAAGTTATCAAGTATAGGAGTCCATATACTCTTTTTCCTTATGTATGATTGAGGGTAAGAGTTTGTAATCCAATCTCAACCTAGGTTCTTGTGTAGAATTTTAGCTCTTATGTAGGGCTTAAATATCAGGTTCTTATGCAGGACGTTGGCTCTTGTGTAGGGTTTAAATCAAGTCCTTATGTAGGCCATCTGACACGAGTGTTTGTGTGTCAATTTCTGTGGGAGCCTCCGGTGGGAGTAAATGTAGGGTCTTATGTTACACCGAGGTTGTTGGTTAACATATAGAAAACCAACTAAAGTCTCTTACAGGAGCCTTCGGTGAGAGTATATGTACCAGGTTCTTATATGGGACCTTGGCTCTTGTATAGAGCTTAAATCTTAGAGTCATTGTGTAGAACTGTTAACGTTAGAGATTAACCTGATTTAAAACCTCCGATAGTGAAATCCGATCCACTCATGGGTTGAGTGTGTTCACCAGGAGTGGAGTATGCAAATAGCTAAACCACTATATTGATTATGTTTGTGATTTTTATTTGCGCGCTTGTTTAATTATGCTTATGCGTTTGAATGTTTAATTATGTATGCATGATTAGATGAATCCTTAGTATTGATAGTTAGCACATCTCACACACACATATACACTATTATGTTATAAACTAGTTGCTTATTTGTAAATCGGTTATAGACTAATTAGCACATCCCACACACATATACTTAAAAAATGGGTTACATCAAGATTATAGTGGGCCCTAAGGTAGGCCCAGATGCCTAAACTAACTGTCATCGTGGAAACTGGAGTTGAGTACTGGATCCATTCTGTATGAATTTACTCTTTGGTAAATTATTTCTAAACCGTTGGAATTTAGTATGAATCCAAAATTTTCCGTTTTATAAAAATATCTATTAATTTTAGTAAGCACTAATGTCCTAACATGATTTTGAAAATGGATGAAACAAGTGGATTTCTCACAAACATCACATAGGCCCCACTTAACTTCCGGTGCTACTAGGACCACACTGCCTAAAGCCATGGGTACAAGGATTTCTAACTTCGAAACCGTCATGGAGCCTATCATGATGTTTATTTGTCATCCAACCTTATAAAGAGGTTGCATAGACCTTGACGATGGGAAAAACCAAATATCAGATTGATCCAAGACTTATGCTGCTTTTAAAAGGTTTTCAATTGTAGATGTTCAATCCTCTCTGTTTTTTGTGGTGAGGTCCACTTGAGCTTTATATCTGCCTTATTTTTGAGGCTGTGCCATAAGATAATCTCATAAAGAGGATAGATGGTATAGATGAGAGACATACATTACGGTGAGTCCCATAAAACTTGGTGTCGTCAACGCGGTGGTGTGTCGCACATCACGCAAGTTTTCGTAACTAATTGCCTCGTATAGAACACGTCACCAGACAGGTACTGTGTTAACATGGCAAAGTTTAGGAAACTCTACCATGGTGTATGTGTTAGATCCACACCGGCCATCCATTTTTTTCAGGTTATTTTAGGCGCTGGTTAAAAATTAGGGCGGATTCCAAGCTCAGGTGGACCACACCAGCAAAATAATGGGTATTAAATGTCTGCGATTGAGAACTTCTTGATGCCACGTAGGTTCTGTTTCAGGCTGATATTTGCTTCTTGCGTTCATACAGGTCCGTGTGACATTATTAAGATTTTGGATGGTAAATTAACATCATTGAATGGCAAATAAACAACATGGTGGACCTTAGGAAGGTTTCAATGGTTGGTGCCATCGCTTCCATAGCTTTCTGTGGTGTGGCCCACTTAAGTTTTGGATCGGCCTCATTTTTCATTTAATGTCCTACCATCATCTGAAAAGTTGAATGGACTTGTGGATATTTGCCACATAAATAAAAGGACCCACGGGACTTTACCATGTAAAAACGAAGTCCACTCCAAATCACGATCAATTACTGAAGAGAAGGGCAAAGTTGTCATTTTCAGAAGAAAAAAAATTAAGGGTAAGCCACTCATTGCATTCGGATATATTACTTACAGCTTTTGGCCACAGACCACCTCCGAATTAATTCAGTGTTTAATTTATATTATAAATTTATTTTAAGTCTATTAAACAAACACCCAAAATAACATATTAAATATCTGAAATCTGATTTTTTAGATTTCAAGGGCATATTAAGTGGTAAATAAACAGCCCCTACAACTGACATAAGCAAATTAAGTGAGGCCATGACCGTGGGCTCAACTTGATGTATGTGTTGTAAATCGACACCGTCCATCCATTTTTCCGACTCATTTTAGTGAAGGGAACAAAAACTAAAAATGATCAAAATTTTCACTGTACCACACTACAGGAAACAATTGTGATTAGATGCCTATCATTTAAAACGTTTTGTATCAAGCTGATATTTGCATGTCACTTCATTTAAAACGTTTTGGATCAATCTTACCATCAGTTTGGATGGCAAACAAACAAGCATTACGGTGGGCCTTATGAAGTTTTTAATCGGCCTTATGGAGTTTTTAATGGTGTCATTAAATCACTCAGTTTCATGTGTTGGGGTACCCTTAGGAGGGAATCGTTCCATGCAGGGACTTTGTGGGGCCACCGTGATGTATGGGATTTATCTATGCGGTTCATCCAATTTTTCAGATCATTTAATATCATGATCTAAAAAACGAGGTTGATTAAAAGCTCAGGTGGACCACACCACAGGATGCTGCATTGGTAATGATTCCTACTGTTGAAACCTTCCTGGGGCCATCATGATTTTTATTTTCCATTCAACTTGTTTATAAGGCCATAGAAACCTGGATGAAGGGAAAAGACAAATTCCAATTTGATCCAAAAATTTTGTGGCTCCCAGTAATTTTTTGACGGTGGGCGTTCAATTGTATGAACTACTTGAGCCCTCATTTTTCAACTCATACCAAAAAATGATAGGTACCAGGTGGATAAAACACACACATGACGGTGGGCTCCACATATCCCCCACCGATTCGGTCCAAAGGGGGGCAGGACGCAATCCGCTTCCAATTGAATAGATGTAGTGGATGTCACACAGAAACCTCATCAGTGGGCCTCACAGGCATTCGGGTAACGTGGGTTACAGGAAATCGGGCGTGGATTAGGTACTACCCTTCGGAGCTCGGAACAGGTGGAGGCCCTGAGGGCAACCAAGGGGCCAATGTGATGTTTGAATTTTATCCATACTGGCCATCTACTTTTACATATCATTTTAGATAGTGAAACCTATAATAGCGGAAGATCCAATGCTTAAATTGACCACAAAATGGGGATTAATTTCCTATTGAAAAATTCTTGGGGGCTACAGAAGCTTTGGATCAAGATGATATTTATTTTTTCACTTCATCCAAGTTTACATGACCATATCAATAGGTTGGATGGCAAATGAATAACACGGTGAATCCTAAAAAGGTTCAATGATGGGCATCCTTAGTACCACTGCTTCTTGTGGTGTGCTCCACTTGAGAATTGGATCTGACTTATTTTTGGACCATTATTCTAAAGTTGTATGGAAAAATGGATGAATGGTATGGATAAAATTCATACATCACGGTGGCCATTGCCAGGAAATCCGCGTGCCCCATTTATTCCGCAGACCCGAGTACATTGTTGATAGGTCCAGTTCCCGTCTGGTCGTATACCATCCAAGCGAGCATACGAACTACTTTCCTGGGCTTTCAATTTTTACAAGTGGACCCAGAAGCGGTGTTTACAACGGTGTTTACAACTATTTGTCCATTGCTCCCTACAAAATCTAGCCCGAGTGACGGTCCATCACGTGAATGGAGAATGGATGGAAAATTTCCAAGGTTGGAATATTCCAACCCTTAGTTTTGAGGTATTCTACCGTCAATGTGGACATATGTCTCTTTATAAGATCATTGATTGAACGGCGACCATCTCCATGTCTAAAAGGCTTTTACTGCAACCTTCACAACAGAGATGACCAGATCAGCGGTCTGGATCACCAAACCATAGACCTCACATGTCACAAAGTCTTATGCAATGCGGTTGCATAGAAAAGTACATGGAATCTCTCAACAAATAAGGACCCGAAGGAAAATGAGTAGGCGGAGAATCTTTAGACTGGGTCCACTTATGCGCTAGGCTTTACATGTTGATTTTCCACCGTTTGAAAATCGGTGGTCACTCTTCAACCGTACACATGGCATGGTTGTATGGCAATCTAGGCCATCCTAATTACTGACCCAACTTTAGATGGAGCATTAATTACAGAAAAATTTCACTGATAGGATATTGTTAACCATCTGATTCTTCCCTTTGAATTTGGACCACTCTTGTTTTACTCTAACCATCCATTTGTTAGCCACTATTGCTAGGATCGCTTGATCTTTGTAATTTTAAATATATGCTCCACCTGCCATGGGATACACATCCTAACGGTATGGATAGCTTTCCTGGAGCTTTCACGTATGTTTATTACTCTTATTTTTTACCGTCCTTATAAAAAACCAATAGGAGAATGACATGTGGCACTGCACAAGATAGAGATGGGAGGTGAATGAAAAGATTTAATACTACACGTATGATGACAACCTACGGAAGTGATGTGGCTAATGTGCAATTAAAAAATGAGCGGTGATCGAAAAAAAAAAAACAGGGCTTGGCCGAAAAAAAAAAAAAAAAACCAATAAGAAAGAAAAACTTTACAAGAGAAGGATCTACATAGAGACTCTTCGACTACCGTAACTACCTAATTAAATAAAATATGTGAAGGAAAGCAGTAGGAAAAATTCATAAATAGCAGACGAAATCAACAGAGAAATAAGTCTCACACTAATTCGCAGATTATTCAGGCCCTCCAGGTGAAAGATTTCATCGGCCCCGCTAGGCCTCTTCCGCCCTCATCAGTCTACCTGTATCTGGCCCAAGACACATTCCACTCCATCTTTCAGGGGGGCTTTCCCACAACCACTGACGAACCGAGCACTTTCTGGCCTCACGACCCTTCGGGTTCGTTCTCGACCAAGTCTGCCTGGCAGATAAGCCGAGTCTCTTCTCCAGCCAGGTGGTGGCACGATTGGATCTGGAATAGCAAAATTCTTCCTAAAATGTCAATGTTCATGCGGAGGCTCATTCAGGGAGCAATCCCGGTAGACTCTAGGATTTGGTCTAAAGGTATTCAACTTGCATCAGCTTGCTCGTGTTGTGCTGATTCCAGCCTATCTTGTCTGTAGCAGGAGTCCATTCACCATCTGTTTCTTACTAGCCAGCTCGCCACGAAGCTCTGGGCCCACTTCTCGGCTGCCTGCGGCGTTTCCCTCCTACCTCCCCTTTCAATTGTTGAAAGATTAGCTCAATGGAAATAGTCTGAGGCCTTGGATCGGCGCCAGCCCCCATCAGGAGAGGCGTCCCTGTTCTCATCTATTGGGAGATTTGGCATGCCAGAAACAGGGCCAAGAAGGAAAACAGTCCCCCCTCTGCAGCCGCGTCCATTGGCCGCATCATCTGGTGGTCCAATCGCTTATTTGAAGATCTTTCGGCTTTCAACTCAATGCTCACCGGGTCTAGATTCATCCGCTCTCCCCATGCGGACAGGTCCGTCCCGTACAAATCATCAAATGGGAAAAAACAGAAAGGTGGTTGGGTAAAACTCAATATTGATGGCTCTGCTAGAGGCAATCCGGGCCTCTCTGGGGGAGGTGGGGTTTGTAGGGCTGATGATGGTAGGTTCATCTTTGCTTTCTCGACAGGCTATGGTGCTGGAATGAATAATAGAGCAGAGTTGTGAGCAATTTATGACACCATTTTGATCTACCTGGATAGAGGGCTTTCCCATATTGAGGTTGAAACTGACTCGAAGGTTGTGGCGGCTCTTCTCTCGGGGACTTTCACCGCGTCCTGGCAATGGTTACCTTGGGTCTTAAGAATTAAAAAGTTGGGTAATCTCGCTTCTCTCAAGTTTGCGCATATCCATAGAGAAGGGAATGGCCCGGCTGATGGCATGGCAAGGGAGGGTAGCAGTGAGCAGCAGGCTAAGGTTTTTGACCAGGTTGGGGATCTCCCTCCCCAAGTCCGTGGCCTGCTGTTCCTTGACAAAGTTGGGCTAGGTTCTCTTCGTACTAACCATCTCTAGCTGTACAATTTTTCCTCCTTTTTGGTGGCCTTTTTGGCTGCCTTTACTATAGGCGCCCCTGTTTTGTTCATGGGGTGCCCAAAGGCGTGTTTCGATGTAAAGCAAGCTTATCAATACAAATCTTCCTTTTTTGAAAAAAAATAAAAAAGTCTCACACTAATCCAACCAAATATATCAATTTACTTTATCTCAAGTTATTATAGGAGTAGCAATAATATTATAGGCCTACAGTATACGTTGGACTTGATCCTAATCAAATATCAAACAATTCTTTTAAGAGACACATTCTTGCAGTCGCTCCTAGCAACTGATTGTAAGATTCATTTTGTTTAATTGCATTGGTATACTGAAAAGTCTTTTATTATGAAATGCAAAGTGCAACCTATCTTCGGAGTAAGAACTCTACCGTCTGATTATCGTCTGCTCATTACAAAACTTTTGCAAGTGGCTAAGTTGACGACCAATTTTCTCATATTCTAATCATATATACTTATATTGGACGTATCTACTTATTTCGGTGCTTGAGGTCAAAGTTGATCAATTTAAATTGAGCCACTATATCGATTCTAGTATGTCCGCACACACCACATGTGACAGAAAACACACAGAGTGCCAACAGTATGGACATGACTAGATGGCAAATGGGTTGGGTGGTGCTGGGTGTAAGACACTTCCTATTAGACTTTGTGCCTCCTGCTGTTCTAATATTAATACACATTTTTATTTTATTTTTTGTACATGTGGATGTGATTATTCCACACAGATTTATATACATAAACATTGTTTTTCACTGTCACGCTAAGATGTGACCAATACTCAATCGATTAAAAGTTTGGTCCGCTAGCTTCGGGTGTCGCATGAACTATTGTCACGGTACAACGAGAGTAATTATATTGAGATGCATATGCATATAATATGTATCTCCTAATTTATAAGATATTATAGATGAGATCTCAGTGATCGATAGGCACAATCAGCTAGTATCCAGTCAGATCATACAAGCCTATGTGTTGTAGCAGGGATAGATCATTGGTTGAATGGACAAAACCCTTGTGATAACTACATTAACGACGAAAGCTTAATAATTCACAGGTGTCAATTAAGCTGCATGCGATGCAAGACCAATTATTGCCTGCAAGTGATGAATCTGTTCCATTCCAATTGTTGTGTGAGTATGTTAGTATTGTATATGACTCTAATATTCATATTACTTTATTATTGTACACTAAAAATGAAATGACATTACTTAGGTGTAAATTCATTCAATTGGGCCAAAAGCATGCTTAGAAAAGCGGCCTAATAACATCTAACATCAGATCATGTAGATGGTATATAGAAGATTGTAGATGATCATTTCACGGTGATGATGCATGGGAAAATTTTCTAATACATTATTGAATGGTCATTCAAATTTTATTACAAAGAGTTTTGCAAAAACATTAAAAGAAAAATATGTATCTTATATATTAATATTTTTATAATCATGATGCTACCCCCTCCTTTATTAGCGTTGGAATCAACTATGAGACTATAAAACTTCCAAGGTTGAACTGTAATATACTTTTACACCTTATTAAAATCAAACGCCATCCAACCGTCTATTAAATAAGCTGATTACAATCAATGAGTGGATTCCTTTCAAAGGGATCTCATGGATAAAAGATCCAAACCATCTATTTGATGGCACACACTCTGATGGGCATTTAGGGCTTGTTCCATCCTTTGTACTCCCAGCATATCAACAGTCCAGATTGTCAGATCATAATCTTCATAGTAGCAGGAGGACTATAGAAATCTACTACTTGGATACCACATAATTCCTTCACCTGGCGGCCCACCAATACGTCCCCTATTAGATGTCCCCATTCATCTAATAGGTGGCTTACAACTTTCATCCAATGGTTAACATTTAATAAAATGGAAAGTTAGGCTCAATCGAGTGATCACGATCATTCTTTAGGTGATTCTCCTTGCACGTTCAATCTAATGTGTGCCCGTTCCTCCTTAGAGTAAAAATGACATTTTCGTCATTTTGTCGCCCCATATTTTGGCCATTTTTTGTAATAGATTCGTGTAGTTGAGAATCCTGACGCAAAGCTAAGTGTAACGGCCTAGAAAATGCTGCACGTCATTGTTGCAGGTCCGTGGAAAAGTTGATTACGGGCGGAACCGGTGCCAGGATGGACTGGCAGGGCAAGGGCTAAGTGGGCCACCGTATGAGACTTTGAATAATCTACGTCCGTGGAAAATGGATGTTGACTGCATCCTACCCCCGCCAGTCGTGGAAAATGGGCATGGCTATGGTCGATCCCTGACTGTGGGGCAAACCGTGATGTTTGTTCTTTACATCCACTCCGTCCATCCATTTTAAAAGCTCATCTTAGGGCATTATGCCTAAAATTGAAGAATATCCAAATCTCAGGTTGACCATACAAGGAAACTGTAGTGATTGAGTACCCACCGTTAAAAACTTTTTGGGGGCTATCAGAATGTTTATTTGCCATCCAACATTTTGATAAGGTCACACATACCTAGACGAAGGGACATACAAATATTAGCTTGGCCAATAACTTTTGTGGCTCATAAGAAGTTTTCAACAGCAGTTACCTGTTGTGTGGTTCACCCGAGATTTGGCTATGCTTTATGAACAGTTTGGATGGCAAATATACATCATGGTGGGCCCTAAGAAAGTTTCAACAGTAGGCTTCACTTGTCACAGTGCTTTATGTGGTGTGGTCCACTTGAGGTTTGGATCTGCATTATTTGTAGATTCATTATCTAAAATGATCTTCCAAAATAGATGGATGGTTAGGATATAATACACACATCATGGTGGGGACCACAGAACTTGGTGACGTCAACACACCACGGGTGGTACATGGCAGTCCGATTCGGCTCGATTTATTTACCATTTTATACCGTCAGCTCATCCAAATTCACACTGATTAAGCAATCCCAGCCACCCAAATTCATGCTGATTTTTTTTTTAAAAAAAAATCCCAACCATCCAATTAATGGCTATTAAATGAATGGGTTGTGGTTAATGGACGGAGTGGATTTTAAATATTATAAGATATGATGGACCCTAATCGATACAAAAAAGATAGCTTGGATTTAAAATAAAAAATATTTAAAAATAATAATAAAATAAAAGCAAAGTGGTAGGCCCTTGAAAGCGTAGATTCCAACCAAAAAAAAAAAAAAGGTCGCCCGTCGGACCACTATCATGGAAGAAGAGTCATGATTGCTCTTTAACTTTTTATGCTCTTTAACTTAAATTTAAAAAAAAAAAAAAAAAAAGAAAAAAGAAAAAAAAGTAAGTGAAGTGGTAGGCCCTTGAAAGCGTAGATTCCAATAATAATAAAAAAAAACAGGTCGCCCGTCGGACCACTATCACGGAAGAAGAGTCATGATTGCTCTTTAACTTGTTATGCTCTTTAACTTTAAAAATAAAAAAAAAATAAAAAATAAAAAATAAAAAAAAGCTGATGGAAGTAGAGTCATGACTTCTAAAATACAAAAAGACGGCTCTTTAACTTTTTATCCAAATATGTGTCCATCATAGTCAGTATATTTTAAAAATGAGCAATCAATAGGAAGATGACTAATGAAAAATAAGTAATCAATAAAATAGCGCTGTTTTTTGTGGGGAACTAGTTTCCATTATAGACAACTAACGTGGATTTTAGAATAACATGGTGTGATTTAATTGGATGGCATATGCTGTGGCCTGCCCTATTGGGCCTTTTGGGCACCACTATAGTGAATCCCACATCCACCAAAATGCATGGAACCTATCCACAGGGTTCCCCTTGATGTATATGACTACATCCAGGCCCTCATTTGTATTGAAAACTCATTTTAGGACATGATGTAAAAAACGAAGCAGATCCAAATCTTAGATGGACCATAGTACATAAAATAGTAGTAATTGACCATTAAAAACTTATTATGAGCAACAAAAACTTTGGATCAAGATGATATTCGTGTGGTATCTTTATATAGGTCTTTGTGACCTTATCAACAGGTTCGATGGCAAATAAACATTCAGGTGGACTTCGTGAAGTTTTTAATGGTTGAGATTCAATCATGATTGTTTCCTATGGTGTGATCCACCTAACGTTTGGGCATGCTTCATTTTTGGGATCATGCCCTAAAATGAGCTTGAAAATGGTCGGACGGTGTGGATTTAAGGCACACACATCACTGTGAGCCCCACAGTTAGGGGTCTTAACCACCTCGGTGATTTGGGGTCTCACCTAATCCACTATGGACCCTTTCTCTGACAACATTTTGCGGTCCAATAAAATCCAGCCACTTTGTGCATATACTAACTTGAGTAAATGGAGGGGTTGCACCCATTCAACTTCCCTATTAACCACAACATCACATTTTAAATATAAGTATGTCCATTCTAAGGTGACCCTGCTACCACAGACGACCGTGACTACTTGACATGACAATATTTCATTAGGCCACATGCCACACTGTCAAAGATGGGCCCATGCAAACAAAGAATGTTTGAAAGTTATTAGGTCGATGGTGGACTCGGCCGAGCCCATCTTTGATAGCAACATGCAACCCAATCAAATACTGCCAAATTGGGTCGACATATATGTCTGTGGAGGTAAGGTTATCATGTAATTAGTCAAATTGGGTCATTTTGAAAAGTAGATTGTGTCCGACCTCCGCTCAGACAATATGTCGTCCGACTAGTGCTCCTGTGGGGCCCACCGTGATATATCTATTTATCCACGTTGTCCATCCATTTTCACATATCAGTGCAAGACATGATCCAAAAAATGAGGCAAATTCAACACTCAAGTCGACCACACCAAATATGACTCTTGCATTTATGTAACAAGTATTGATCACTATTGTTCAGTGCCACTGCTACAGTACGGCACGAGTAAATTAAATTAGATGTCCAAAATCTTACGTTGTTGGATTTTGATCAACTAAGTTGGTTCTTGGGCTTTTGAATGTGTTTTTGGAGCAATAGCTGCTTAAGTGATTATATGATCATATCCCTCATCCCAAGCCTCTATACCATTGAGTTGTAAGTCATTTTCTTTAAGATTAACACTCTAATAAGGATTCTAACCTCCACTTTGAAGATGTGCTTGAACTCTTCTAATTTTTAGAGATTAATGTAATACTCCATTTTTTTAAAAAATGGTAGGTTCCATTGTTGCCTTTGGTGTGGCCTACCTGAGCTGTGGATGGCTCTCATTTTTGGGCTCATGCCCTAACTTTAAAGGGAAAAACTAATGAATGGTGTGGATTTATCATGTGATTCTTGTGGGGTCCATTCTAAAAAAAAATAAAAAATAAAGCCCCATGTGCATCCGTATCCTCCACGACTCCCTCTCTCTTTCCCCTTCTCCGCGGTACAGTTGCGGATGATAACCCATCCACCATGATTGCCATCATCATGGTGGGACCCACTCCTCAATCTAAACCATCTATTAAACTCAGAACCCACCAACTCACCTGACATTATTTTTATACCTTATTTCTCATGCTATCGAGAGAAAACTATAGAGAAAATCTGTGAGAAGAAAAAGAGAGCTCAGGAGAAGAGAGAGTATCCGTGAGGGTTCAACATTGAGTTCAGAGTTGATCAATCTAAACTAGTACATGTAGAAATCAACATCGCTTCAGATTATTTTCCTTCCATCACACAATTTTTCCACATCAGGTAGGTGATCAATCCCTATTGAAAGATTCATAAGAAATTGCCTTATATAATTTAGAGATTGAAAGATTCATAAGTAATTCCCTATTGAAGGATATTCTTTATTTGACTACTGAACCAATGCAATTATTATTATTATTATTATTATTATTATTATTATTATTTGCATTTGATATTATCTAGTGGTGATGATGAATATTTATTATGTGAATAATTAGTTTTTTTAATGTAACGATTCTTACGGGTGCTCTGCCCTAAAAGGATCACCATATTATTTATTATGGGTGCTCTGATATTATTTGTTACAATGTTTCCTTTTAAGTTAGATGCATCGTATGTGAACAATTATTCTTTTATACAATGATTCTTACTGGTGCTCTGCCCAGGGTCAATCCCGAAATGATAAGCACGACACGGGTGTTCTGCCCAGGGTCATTCCCAAAAGGATTGGCACGGGTGTTCTGCCCTGGGTAATTCTCTAAAAGGATCAATACACGCGGGTGCACTGCCCTGGGCTTTTGTCCTTAAAAGGTTATATCGGTGCTCTGCCGAGGGTCATACCCTGAAAGGATCAACACTGGTGCTCTGCCGTAGGTCATCCCCTAAAAGGATCAGCACACATGAGTGTTTTGCCCACTCCAAATCTTAGCATCTTTAGAAAAGCTATGTTAAACGATTTATTCATTCTATATTCATAAATGTCAAATTATTTACTATAATTTTACATCCAATGTTCGTCTTATTTTGATTAATATGTCGAGATTAAATTTGGTAATATTTGTAAGATTTCAACTCATAATTGATGTGATCCTATTGAGTTGTTAACTCATTATGTTTTAATCGTTCCAAGTTATGTATAATTTGAAGATGCAGGGTACTACTATTAGTAGTGGAGCATGGAATGTGGTTAGATACATGTGGCATGTCATTCTACATAGGATAAATTTTATTTTATTTTAGAATTCTGAATGTAGTAATGTTTGACTTGATTTTCTTACTTCAAGTTAAGTTAAATAATTATGCATCGATGTAATAACAGATTATGTAATAAGTTATTTTAGTTTGTGTTTGGATTTTAAAGTGTTGGGCTATGGTGTGAAAGAAAAAAAAATACATATGAAATTGTCATACCTTATCTTTTTTTCTTTTTTTCTTTTTATAGGTCACGGGTCTAGAATTCGGGTCCTGGACACCCTATTCGGGTACCCAAATTTTGGGGCATGACAAAGTTGGTATCAGAGCTAAGTTGATCTTAAACATTAGACGTAAAATAGAGATTTAGCTCTAAGTCTTCCTAAATGGCCTTAACTAGGAGATGAGAAATTTAGAATACATACGTAGGACATTTTAATCTATTGTGATATAATACTTAGATCCCATTTAGGCTGTATATTAACATACAAACTCAAATCTGAACGTTAGGAATTTTCTGAGAATTTTTCTAACTATTTCTTGAGTTTGGTAGCAATAATCAATATAAAATGTCTGACTTTGAAAAATCATAACTATTTAAGTAAAACTCCAATTGAGGTGATTTAAAAACTAAATTGAATCTTGATAAGTAAAATTTTATAGAAAAATAGATAAAAATTAAAAATACTGACCCTTGATGTATGTATTTGAGGTTAAGAAAATCCTGACCAGAAATCGTCCAAATTTGGACAGCGCATACTCTCCGAATTTTTAAAAATTTTATAGGCTTCAAAATATTATAAAATTTTACAGGAGTACATTATACTTATAGAAATATCTATGTAAAAATTTTCAAGTTAAAACAACATCTAAAAATATCAATTAGAATAACACCCTTATGACCAAAAATTTCTGCACATATATAGTTCTAACTATATCTTAGTTCGACTTCTCTTAGATCTTTATGTATGCCTACATTGAACCATCTGATTTCCTATAATATTAAAATTAATCGGTAAAATTTATAATTTCCTTTATTTATCCTAGGCTATGACAGATTAGAGTATGAACCTCGGGGCTGGATCAGAGACTCAAGTACCCGATGTAGCTAGGCAAGGAACAATTATTGACAAGATCCTCCAGGCGATGGAAGGATTTACCTCATTTATGAGAACACAAGTGCTTATAACTCAATCTCAGGAGCAGACTCAAGCGACACTTGTAGCCCCTGAAGGGACGGGGTCCTTATTGGAAAATTTTAAGAGGCAGAGACCGCCTACGTTTAAAGGTGGGCTTGACCCAAGTGAAGCTGAGGGTTGGAAAAGACAGATGGAGAAAATTTTCTCAGCTATGAGATGTAACGAGCAACAAAAGGCTTAATTAGCAATATATATGTTGGAAGGAGAAGTCGATCATTGGTGAGAATCTACAACTAGGGAGAACTCGGGAATAGAAAGGTGGACATGGGACCAATTCTACACAAAGTTTGAAAATAAATACTTTCCAGCATATGTGCATGCTCAAAAGGTTACAGAATTCATGAAATTAGAACAATGAGATATGACGATACGTCAATATGATGCAAAGTTTACAGAGTTAGCACGATTTGTGACATTTCTCATACCGAATGAGCTTTGTAAAAGGTAGAAGTTTGTTGAGGAACTGAAACCTTCTATCCGTACTCGACTGGCGCCATTTCTTATTAAAATGTATGCAGAAGCACTAGAACGCCTAGCGTAATAGAAAAGGACTTTAATGAGCATTGGAAGAACTGCGAGCCGAGAAAGGACATGAGGAGTGGAACCAGGACCATGCCCCATTCATCTCCCACACAACATGAAGCGACTAAGCGGCAGAAGATAATGCCAACATCAGTACTCAGGTATGCCACTACGCAACTTTTAACCCAATTCACTAGGACTTGCCATAACTGCGAAAATGTGGGTCATCCTGCTAGCCATTATCTTCTACCACCTCGTCATCAATATCCAAGGAATTAAGGACCGCCACGATCGTTTTACAGGCCGCCTCTTCATTATGCATCATCTACTTCGTATCAACGTCCTCGCCGCCTCCCCCTCAGATGATTCATCCAGCTGCGAGACCAGCACAACCTTATCCTCAGAGGCCTGCACAGCTACATCCACGATCCCAGCCGCCTGAACCCCCTTAAGCTTATCCGAGATCACCTTAACAATCGCAACAACAGGTCAAGCCTCCCCGATATCAGCAACTAAGGCCAGAAAGTTAGGCGCCCCGACCTCAAGCTCAAGGACGTGTGTACGCCCTATCTTCATTCACAAATAATCCAGCCCAACTTCAGGAGTTTGAGGATCCAAATCAAAGCTATGATGATCCAACACCACCTCAAGATGATGTTGCACAAATGTATGAGACTACTGCTTCTGCTTATGAGGACCCAGCACAAACCTGCAAATATCACTCCTCAATATGGTGCTGAAGCTACTAATGATATAGTGGAAGGTACTATCTTGGCTTACACCTCTCTTGCCAGAGCATTATTCGATTCAAGGGCTACACATTCATTTATATCTTATTTCTTCGTATGCTCACTTGGTATATCACCCGTACGATTAGATAAGAAAATTATCGTAGTAACCCCTCTCGGTAAGTCCATGAATTTAGAGCAAATGTGTGAAGAATGCCCCATCATAATTGAAAATGAAATACTACCAGCAAATCTCATAATTATGTCTATGAGGGAATATGATGTCATCTTAGGAATGGATTGGTTGCCTCAGTATCGTGTCAAGATAGATTGTTTCAGGAAGACGATTACGTTGAACATAGAAGGACAATCTCCACTGAAATTCTGTGAGACACGAAGAAGGAATGTGGCAATTGGTTTGTCGGCTATTGTGAGAATCGAGCAATCAGAAGAAGGGGTTGAACAAATACCCGTGGTTAGGGAGTTTCCGTAAGTTTTTCAGGACATTCAAAGGTTACCTCCAAAGAGAGATGTGGACTTCGATATCGATTTAATGTCCGGAACTGCACCCATCTCTACAGCACCTTATCGCATGGCTCCTGTAGAATTAAAAGAATTAAAGGATCAGATCCAATAGTTGCTAGATCAGGGTTTCATTAGAACAAGCACGTTGCCATGGGGAGCATCGGTCTTATTTGTAAGGAAGAAGGATGGAACTATGAGATAATGTATTGATTATCGTCAGTTGAATAAAGTAATAATCAAGAACAAATATCTTCTTCCAAGGATTGATGATTTATTTGACCAGCTTAAGGGAGCAAGGTTCTTTTCTAAAATAGATTTGAGGTCAGGTTACTATCAGTTGAGAATAAAGGATGAAGACGTGCACAAGACGACTTTTAGGACTCGTTACGGGCACTATGAGTTCTTGGTAATGCCATTTAGATTGACAAATGCTCCAGCGGTATTTATGGATCCTATGAATCGGGTATTCAAACCTTATTTAAATCGATTCGTTATTGTATTCATCGATAATATTCTTATATACTCCAAGACTCATGAGGAGCATGAGGAACATCTCAAGACCGCTCTACAAATGTTTAAGGAAAATCAATTGTATGCCAAGTTATCAAAATGTGACTTCTGGAAGCATGAAGTAAAATTCTCGGGGCATGTGGTGTCAGAGAAAGGGATATCTGTGGACCCAGCTAAAATTGAAGCAATGTTAGAATGAGAGCAGCCCTCGAATGTGTCAGAAGTGCGAAGTTTTCTCGACCTTGCTGGTTACTATTGAAGATTTATAGAAGGATTCTCTAATATATCAAGACCCCTAACTAATCTAACTAAGAAGAATACGAACTTTAAGTGGGATCAAGATTGTGAGCAGGCATTTACCGAATCAAGAAGCGGTTGACATCACGTGATTTGTGATCAAGACCGTGAAAGGAGAAAGATTCGTCGTTTATACCGATGCGTCATATCAGGGATTAGGATGTGTTTTTATGCAAGGAGGCAAAGCTATCGCATTCGCATCACGGCAGTTAAAGACTCACGAGCAAAATTACCCGACGCATGATCTGGAGTTAGCAGCAGTGGTTTTTGCTCTGAAAATTTGGAGGCACTACCTATATGGGGAACAATTTGACTTATATTCAGACCATAAGAGTTTAAAGTATCTCTTTAATTAGAATGAATTGAATATGCGTCAGAGAAGATGAATGAAATTTTTGAAAGACTACCATTTCGATATTCCACATCACCCATGAAAAGCAAACGTTGTGGCCGATGCCCTAAGCAGAAAGACACGAAGACTTGTGGCCAGCCTAAAGATCAAAGAGTGAGAAATGCTAAATGTCATCAAGGAATTCGATCTGCAACTCCAGCTTGAAGAACCTCAGGCGCATCTAAGTAACCTAATAGCACAGCCTGCCCTGGTGTGTAATTTTATTTTTATTTTCTTAAGTTTAATAGATAAGTTTAACTTATTAATCTTTAGAATTGAGATTAGATCATGATAAACTTTTCTTTTAGATTCGGCGTATTCTAGAAGCTCAGAAGGAAGACGTTTGACTACAAGAAAAAGGAGCAGAAGGAATAAGGATGGAGAATGCAGAATGGTGAATTGACACTGATGAATGGATTAGGTTTCGTGGAAGGCTATGTGTTCCAAACGAACCTGATTTGAAGCAAGAGATTTTAGACGAGGCTCATAGGTCAAGATTCACCATCCATCCAGGAGAGACTAAAATGTACCACGATGTTAAGCGCCAATACTGGTAGAACAACATGAAGTAGGAAATTGTTGAGTACGTAGCTAAATGTGCGACATGTCAACAATTGAAGGCAGACCATCAAAGACCACCAAGACTATTGCAGCCATTACCGGTCCCCAAGTGAAAATGGGAGCATATATCCATGGATTTCGTAGTTGAATTTTCGAAGACATGTCGACACCATGTTGTATGGGTGATCGTGGATAGGTTAACCAAATCCGCACACTTCATTCCGATAAAAATTTCTGTATCTGCAGTGGAGTTGAGTAAAATTTATATTAAAGAGATCGTCCGACTTCATGGTACTCCAGTATCCATCGTCTCTGACCGAGATCCCAGGTTTAAATGCGGTTTGGGCAAGTCTACAGGAAGCTTTGGGAACCACTCTCAATTGCAGCACAACATTTCACCCACAGACTGATGGACAAATAGAAAGGATGAACCAAATTTTAGAAGATATGTTACGTAGCAGCATTCTTGACTTAAAGAGAAATTGAGACGATCATCTGCCGCAGGTGGAATTCGCATATAATAATAGCTACCAAGCCAGCATTGGTATGACACCATTTAAAGATTTATATGGAAGACCCTGCAGATCACCAAGCTGCTGGACCGAAGTACGATAAAGGACATTGTTGGGACCAGAACTTATTCAAGAGACCTCCAAGAAGATTGACATCATTCGGGAACGTATGTGCGCCACCCAGAGTCGCTAAAAGAACTATGCAGATAATCGACACAGAGACTTAGAGTTTTGTGTAGGAGATCATGTGTTCATAAAAGTTTCCCCAATGAAAAGAGTCATGCGTTTTGGAAAGAAAGAGAAGTTATCGCCACGTTTTATCGGACCCTTCAAAATCCTATAAAGAGTAGGAGTTGTATCATACAAGCTGGCCCTACCGCCTCAGTTATCCAATATCCACAATGTATTTCACGTCTCCATGCTTCGAAAGTACAAGCCGAACGATTCTCATGTCATCGAATAGGAGCCACTAGAGATTCAAGAAAATGTCACATATGAAGAGCAACCTGTGCGCATTCTCAATCGTAAGGAACAAGTACTTCGGTCGAAGGTTATACCACTTGTGAAGGTACAGTGGAGTCATTACAGTGAGGAAGAAGCATCGTGGGAGCGAGAATAAGAAATTCGAGAAAAGTATCCTAACCTCTTTTAGGTATATAAATTTCGAGGACGAAATTTTGATAAAGTGGGTAGAATGTAATACTCCATTTTTTTTTTTTAAAAAAAACGGTGGGTTCCACTGTTACCTTTGGTGTGGCCCACCTGAGCTGTGGATGGCTCTCATTTTTAGGCTCATGCCCTAACTTTGAAGGGCAAAACTAATGAATGATGTAGATTTATCACGTGATTCCTGTGGGGCCCATTCTAAAAATAAAAAATAAAAAAAAAATAAAGCAAAGTGACGTGCTTCGCACATCACCCCATGTGCATCCATATCCTCCACGACTCCCTCTCTCTTTCCCCTTCTCCGCGGTACAGTTGCGGATGATAACCCATCCACCATGATTGCCATCATCATGGTGGGACCCACTCCTCAATCTAAACCATCCATTAAACTCAAAACCTACCAACTCACCTGACATTATTTTTATACCCTATTTCTCATGTTATCGAGAGAAAACCATAGAAAAAATCTATGAGAAGAAAAAGAGAGCTCAGGAGAAGGGAGAGTATCCGTGAGGGTTCAATATCGAGTTCAGAGTTGATCAATTTAAGCTAGTACACGTAGAAATCAGTATCGCTTTAGATTATTTTCCTCCCATCACACAATTTTTCCACAGCAGGTAGGTGATCAATCCCTATTGAAAGATTCATAAGAAATTGCCTTATATAATCTAGACATTGAAATATTCGTAAGTAATTCCCTATTGAAAGATATTCTTTATTTGACTACTGAACCAATGCAAATATTATTATTATTATTATTATTATTATTATTATTATTTGCATTTGATATTATCTAGTGGTGATGATGAATATTTATTATGTGAACAATTATTATTTTTTAATGTAATGATTCTTACGGGTGCTCTGCCCTAAAAGGATCACCATATTATTTGTTATGGGTGATCTGATATTATTTGTTACAATGTTTCCTTCTAAGTTAGATGCATCGTACGTGAACAATTATTCTTTTATGCAATGATTCTTACGGGTGCTCTGCCCAGTGTCATTCCCGAAATGATTAGCACGACACAGGTGCTCTGCCCAGGGTCATTCCGAAAAGGATCGACACGGGTGCTCTGCCCTGAGTGATTCCCTAAAAGGATCAATACACATGGGTGCACTGCCCTGAGCTTTTGTCCCTAAAAGGTTATACCGGTGCTCTACCGAGGGTCATACCCTGAAATGATCAACACCGGTGCTCTGCCGTGTGTCATCCCCTAAAAGGATCAGCACACATGAGTGTTTTGCCCACTCTAAATCTTAGCATCTTTAGAAAAGCTATGTTAAACGATTTATTCATTCTATATTCATGAATGTCAAATTATTTACTATAATTTTACATCCAATGTTCGTCTTATTTTGATTAATATGTTGAGATTAAATTTGGTAATATTTGTGAGATTTCAACTCGGGATTGATGTAATCCTATTGAGTTGTCAACTCATTATGTTTTAACCGTTTCAGGTTATGAATATTTTGAAGATGCAGGGTACTACTATTAGTAGTGGAGCATGGAATGTGGTTAGATGAACGTGGCATATTATTCTACATAGGATAAATTTTATTTTATTTTAGAACTTTGAATTTAGTAATGTTTAGCTTGATTTTCTTACTTCAAGTTAAGTTAAATAATTATGCATCGATGTAATAACAGATTATGTAATTAGTTATTTTAGTTTGTGTTTGGATTTTAAAGTGTTGGGCTATGGTGTGAAAGAAAAAAAAAAGAAATGCATATGAAATTGTCATACCTTATCTTTTTATTTTTATTTTTATTTATAGGTCACGGGTCTGGAATTCGGGTCCTAGACACCCTATTCGGGTACTCGAATTTTAGGGCATGACAAACTCAACCTCTACAGGCATATCATTGTGTAAATCCTCTAGAAGACCCATATAGGTGAATCCCTTACTAAATTCAACTTCGCATTACTTGTAGGAAATTTAACCAACTTTCAATCACCTTGGCCACTTCAGAGGAACACTACATGTAAGGTGTTTGATCTTGGAGCTGAAGCTTTAGCAAAGCATCGGCATCATAATCAGGGGAGCAAAGGGGATCTGATTAAGGCATAGGAGATCATCGATCAAGCAACTCGAGACAATGGTACAAAATGTGGCTCAATCTGACAAGTTACTAAGTGTAAGAGTCTGTATATTCTTATTCCTTGTGTAGGATTGATGTTAAGAGTTTGTGACCCAAACTCACTCGATTATGTTCTTATGTACGATCTTTGCTCTTGTGAATGACCTAAATTCAGATTCTTTTGTAGGACCTTAGCTATTTTATTTTGCCTAAATCAAGTCCTTATGTAGGCCACCCGGTATGAGTCTTTGCGTATCAATCTTCGTGGGAGCCTCCAACAGGAGTAAATGTAAGGCCTTGGATTAATACTGTGGTTGTTGGTTAACTTATAGAAAACCAGCTAAAGTCTCTTCAGGGAGTCTTTGACTGGAGTTTACATTAGTTGTGAGACTCGTATCCTAGCTCGTACCGTTCCATAGGCTTCGGTGGTCCTCCCGGTCGAATTCCGGCGACCCTCGACTTGTATCCGATGTTTGTGCGTGATCCTAAGCCGAGTCCTACATATCGAAGTCGACTCAACTCGAAACTTGTACCCTAGCGATCGCACCGTCGCCGCGGTTCCAACACAGTGACTCACACATCGATCCGATACCCGAGCCAGGAGATGTGGCCCGGCGTATTTTTCTGATGAAACGCCGCGCATTGCGGATTCCGAGAGAATCTCTACGATAGGTCACATCAATCCTTCAATAAATGTCAAGTACACAATATTACCAAGTCCATCCCTCTCCCATTCCCCAAGTCAACTCTCTCTTACATAACCCATACCCATCTCATTCATTTCTTACCTCAAGTCAACAAACACCATACCATCTCATCCCATCACTCCACCTCACCACTTATCTCTCTCTCTCTCTCTCTCTCTCTCTCTTTTCCAAACAAACCTCATGAGACTCCAACGTCCAAGCAAGCTCCATGGATAGAGCTTTTGTGGCCCACCTTCCTATCTCCCATCTCCACTATCCTAAGTCGATCTTAACCGTTGAAGTCCATCCAGTAGATCTCTAGCATGCATTGATGGAAGAATAAGTCCAAGAAGATCAAAGGTGGGTGCTCTTCTAAGGTTTGATTTATGTGATTTCGATGATTTGAGGGCCCACTTATGGTGGGACCCATCTTAATGTATGCATTGTTTAGGGAGAGCCCAAAGTGGCGGGGTCCCTCCTTTTCACACGTTCTTCCTCTCCCCTTTTCTCTCTTTCATTTTTACGCGGATGATGAGGTGTGCGGCCTACGTGGTGTGTGTGCATGACCCACCATGATGTTTTGTATATGGCCTTGATTAGGGTGGGCTAGATGGGCCAAGACCTACTGGACGGGCTGCTGACCAGACCACCCAGCAGGCCTGGACGAAGGCAAAACCCAAATATCACTTTGATTCAAATTGTGGGCCACTCATGTGGACCCCTCCTTGATGTATGCATCTAATCCACACCGTCCATCCTACTTCTCAGCTCATTTTAGGCGTTGAGCTGAAAAATGTAGCCAATATGAATCTTTGGCGGGCCATATCTTAGAAAATAATGTATTATATTGTTAAAATCTGTTAGGGCCCGCTGTGATATTTATGTGCATCAAAACGTGCTGAATATTGGACTTGTTAGATGCATCTCGAACCATAGAACTCAGCAGGTGGACTGGATCTTCATGAAGTGGGGTCCACCTATGAAAAACCGTGATAAAACATATATATATATATATATATATATATATATATATATATATATATATATATATATATAAATATATCTATACATATATCTGTACATTTCAGGTGGTCCATACCACCAGCAGTATGATATTGAATGTTTTCCATTAAAACCCTTTTGAGCCAGAGGGGTTTTGGATCTATATGAAATTTTGTTTTTCATTTTAATCTAGGTCTTTGAGACCTTATTAACAGATTGGATGGAGAATAGACGTTATAGTGGGCCACACGTGTGGCCTCACCACAATGGCTGTGTTGCATCCTCACCGTCCAACGGTGGGAGGCTGGGTTCGCTGGAGTACCTCACATCAGCAGTCAGCTGCTGTACTTGACGTCAGCAAGGTCTGTGGACCCATCTGAGGTATGTGTTTCACATCCATACCGTCCGTCCACTCTTCTAGGACGTGGGATCCACCCCTCATGCTTGGCACGTGTAGGGGTAGGGCCCACCTGATATATGTATTATACATTTATACCGTCCATCCGTTTTGGGTCCCACACAGCAACTGTTGTTGCCATTGACGTCAGTAAAATTCCGTGGGACCCACCTTCAATGTATGTGCTGTATGTTAGCACCGTCCATCTGGACGGTGCCATGTGAGTCCAACCGCAATGTATCTGTATCTGCACTGTCCAATGCTAGACGGTGCTGTGCAGGGGCCACCATAATGTATCAGTGTGCCATGCCGTCCATCTGTGGTATCCTGAGGTAGGTGGCACATCCAACCCGTCCATCAATCTGGCTGTCCAGATGGTGGAGCCCGCCAGGATTTATGTATTTTCCTAGCACCATCTAGCAGGGACTGGACGGTGGGCCCGGGCAATGATGCGTGTGTTTTATCAACGTCGATCATTTTGTGGCCCACCGTAGGCATGTACTTCATCCAGGCTGTCCAACCGTTTGGGCGCTCAAACCGAGCCAGCAGCAGGTGGGCTGACCGTCTAATGGTGGCTCACCTTACTGAATATATGTTGTATATTCATGTTGTCCACCCATTGCATTATGCGGCCCACTGTGATGTGTGTGTTGTGTGTACACACTGTCCACCTGATTTTCTGGACCATAGGCTGCCCCATCAGGCCCATTTGTTGCCTATGCGGGGCCCACCTATTGAGCATATGAGGGCCATGTGTATGAGGCCCACCTTAATGCATTTGTGACCCATCTGTGTGGCCTACCTTGATGATATGTGTTGTATACACCATCTATCCATGTGGGCCAGCCGTAATGTATTTGTTATCCACGCCATCCATCTTATGAAATGCATCCCACCTTGATATATATATATATATATATATATATATATATATATATATATATATATATATATATATATGGGAAAGGGTACTATGAGGTCGGCATTGATACATGTATCGTCCATAAGGTTGAGTTGGTGTGGGCCCACCGTGATGCCGTTCGAACATCTACCCCTTCGGTCAGATGCACCATCCCGTGGGGGCCCACACGGCTGAAAATCACCTCATCCGTGACTTATGTGGGCCACACCACATACGAAGTGGAGAGGGGTACCACCATTGAAACATTCAAAACTAGTTGTGGGGCCGTTTCGAGAGGTTTTTTCATGATCAAAACTGTCCATCATGTGTGTCCCACTTGAATTTAATTTTTTTTCGGTGGTATCCACATCTTAGTGGGCCCCATCAAGTGATTTTACATGTTTTCGTGTGTATACTTATGTTTTCAGGGTATGGCCCACCTTTGAGTTCCGTGGACGGTGGATTTCCAGCCGTGTGGGTCCCACTTGAGTTGTGCATCTTGTGGACGGTGTGGATCTTCGAAAGGAAGCACGGTGGGGCCCACCCCAGCTCGACCTCATGGACGACCGCTTTATGCTCGACCTCATAGTACCTTTTTCCTATATATATATATATATATATATATATATATTTACACCTTCCATCGCAGAATGGTGCCATGTGGGGCCTACCATTGATACATGTATTGTATATCTCCATCGTCCACTCCTTGGACGTGTGGCCTCCCTTGAGGCACATGTTATATCCAGACCGTCCAGATCATGAGGCCACTTGGATGTATTTTGTGGCCCATTTGTCAGGCCCATCTTGATGTATTTTGTGGCCCATTTTGTCGGGCCCACTTTGATGTATTTCGTGACCCATTTGTTGGGCCCATCTTGATGTATTTTGTGGCCCATTTGTCAGGCCCACTTTAATGTACTTTGTGGCCCATCCGTCAAGCCCACTTTGATGTATTTTGTGGCCCATTTGTCGGGCCCATCTTGATGTATTTTGTGGCCCATTTGTCAGGTCCACTTTGATGTACTTTGTGGCCCATTCGTCAAGCCCACTTTGATGTATTTTGTGGCCCATTTGTCGGGCCCATCTTGATGTATTTTGTGGCCCATTTGTCAGGCCCACTTTGATGTACTTTGTGGCCCATCTGTCAAGCCTACTTTGATGTATTTTGTGATCCATTCGAGGTGTCCACATTGATATACTTGTGACCCATCTGTGTGGCCTACCTTGATATATTTATGGGCTCATTAGTACGGCCCAATGATGTGGCCCACTTGTTGTACATGAGGCCCGTTGGTGCAGTCCATTAACATACCCAACCTGATGTGATGAGGCCCATGTGCAGGGCCCACCTGTCGTGTATATGAGACCCATTAATGCAGTCCACTTGATGTATTTGAGGCCCAGGTACGTGGCCCATTTGATGTATATGACACCCATGTGTAGGGCCCGCATACTATGTATTTGAGGCCCATGTGCAGGGGCCACCTGTTGTGTATATGAGACCCATTAATGCAGTCCACTTGATGTATATTTGAGGCACATGTGATAGGGCCCACCTACCTTGTATTTAAGGCCCACCGTAACATGTATCAGGCCCATGGGTAAGGCCCATTGTGATATGTATTGGGCCCATGACGCGTGACCCATTTGATGTATTCGAGACTCATATACGTGGCCAATTGACCGATTACCGATCGAGGCCGATTATCGTGACTGATTACCGATCGTGGCCGAATGCCGATTCTGCTTGTCGTGACCAATTAACCGATTACTGATCACCGATCAAGGCCGATTATCGTGACTGATTACCGATCATGGCCGAATGTCGATTCTGCTAGTCGTGGCCAATTGACCGATTACCGATTGAAGCCGATTATCGTGACTGATTACCGATTGTGGCCGAATGCCGATTCTGCTTGTCGTGGCCAATTGACCGATTACCTATCGTGGCCGATTATCGTGACTGATTACCGATCGTGGCCGAATGTCGACTCTGCTTGTCGTGGCCAATTAACCGATTACCGATCGAGGTCGATTATCGTGGCCGATTGTCGATTCTGATTTGTCGAGGCCGATTTTCGAATTGTCAAGGTCGATTGTTAAGACCTATATGATGTATATGCAACCCGTAGTTGAGGCCCATTGTGGTGTGTATTCGGCCTGTATGATGTCTATACGGCCCATATTTGAGGCCCATTGCGATGTGTATTCAGCCCGTGTGTAAGGCCCAACATGATGTATATTAGGCCCATGTGAGAGGCCCATCGTGATGTGTAGTAGGCTCTTGAGAGAGGCCAATGGTGTTATATAATTGGCCCTTATGTGAGGTCATGGGTTCACTATATGTTAAGATCCATGAGGGCCATTCCTTGGGGGCAATGTTGGTTAAATGACCATATTGTCAAGGTTGATTGTTTAAGCCGGTTATTGATATTGATTACGAGCATGTGACAGCATAGCATCATGATACATGCCCATACGCATCATCCGCATATTTATTATGAGATGTGGTTGATCATTGCATATGTCATTGAGCATGTTGTTATGAGACTCCCTGATAGGCGGAGGTTATCTCACATGAGCACACGGTATGCGCAGGAGTGATGCATGACTGGATTGTATAACTCATGCATCATTGCATTACGATTACTGTACACCCTAGCGACATCAGGGTTGTAGCCTCCACAGGCATATCGTGGATGGCCAGATGGGACACCGAAAATGTTTGGTTCTAGCATACGGGCGCCATAGATGTCCCTGGGTGAAAATCCCTAAACCTCCGGGCCAGGAGACGCCCCAACGTCGAGACCGAGTGGATACATGAGCGCCCGAGTGCCGAATACCAGGAGGCCGTGTCTCCCACTGTGTCGTGGTCGGTTGGGAGGGGGTGTGGCCTAACTCGCCCGAGCATAGGGGGTATTACTAGGCTGAGTTTGGCCAGCTCGTGAATGGGTCTGCTATCGTCATGCCGGATAGGTATTGGCAGACTATTGGCCAGGTGGATAGTGAGGTTTCTTACGTTCGCTTGGACTATGCTGCTGGGAGACGGGCAGTGCCATTTGGAGTATACTAAACCCCGGTGATGATCCCAGAGATGAACCGTACTGATATGTGGACTTATTGAGCAGGAGTTGTATACACATTCATTCATTCATTCACTATCCATTTGGGCTGGTGGTGCGTGTTGAGGGTCAAATATTGCATATCAGACCCTAGTTACTGCTTGGATTTATGAACATGATGCCGTTAATGACCCCCTTTTATCGTGTTCGTGATGCAGAGTGTATTTGCAAGCATGAACTGAAAAAGGGAGTTTAAATCATGGATTTAACGTTCTAAAGTCACCAGGCAAGGGACAGACTCCATGGGACCAAGATCGACGAATTTACACGCCAGAGATCCACGAAAATCGAGAAACTGAAGCTCAAGTGGCCTGAAGGACGTCCAGAATGCAAGATCACGGGGTTCCCACCATCCGTTCGCCCGAAACTCCATACATGGCTTCAGGACCATAAATTAACCGTACACGTCGAATTTTGACCGATGGATCTGTGTGGAAATGGCCCAACGGACAGAATAGTCCATAAAACTCTGATGGGGGCCCACCTGATTTCTAGATATTCTTCAACTTTGGGCTCAACTCCTTAAGTTGGGTGCTAAATCGGATGGATGGAGCGGATTCCTCAGCACATAAAGGCGGGCCCCATTTCATGAGGATGGTGTACACAGCAGGTGTACACCTGCCATGTACCACAGCAACCAAACCGGTCAGTTTACTGGCGGCCCGAGGAAGACTCCGATTCAAAAGCAAAGACGCGACAAGGCGTCCGCACGAGCCGACAACGGGTTTTGATAGTGGACCCCACCCATCACCCAGACGGATGATCTGGCCGTCCGTTCACTCCATAGGGGGGCTAAGACCATCTTCAAGATTTTCTTTTGATCCAATGCACGTAAAATAGGTAGATCACCGCTCAAACGCGCGATGGACGGCAGCGGCAGAGTACAGTGGACCACATCGAAATCATATAAAATTAAGCATTCCCCGTCAGGTTTCTGAGAAAGGAATCCGGTGGATGGACCGGATTTTCCATTAGACATCAAGGAGGGCCCCACCAATTATCAGCGCAAGGACTGCGCGAGCTCTGTTCGCAAACAGAGCTTGCGGACGGATCTTGTGGGCCACTACCTGTGATCAACCGATCAATCCAGACCGTCCATTCATTCTAGAAGGTCGAATCGACCGTACAGACGGAGTTTCTCCAAACCCATGCAATTACACTCAGAAGAATCTCGATCAGATACAGTTCGGACGGTAGACACTATTCTCGGTGGGCCACGTCGAAATGGATGAAAAAGCGACCGTGTCGATCGGATTTTCAGAGGAGGGCGATGGACCAGAGTGGATTTTACCGATCTTTGAAGGATGTGGACCCCACTGATGCCACCAAAACGTGCGTTCTCTTTCGCAAGTCGGAGAACTCAGACTTTGCGAGTGATCGGCGATCTTGGTTGGGATCGATCAACGATCCTAGTAGTTCAAAATCTTCTTATGGGACGACGATCAATCGGTCTTAAGGAGTCCGAACGGTTTGGATGATGAAGGGTTCGGAAGAAATCCACTCAGTGAAGCGATCTTCCAGTGGTTAGTTTGCGTTTTGTCATCGTGAGTCATTGGCTCACTTCTGGTGCTTATATAAAAGAGAGAGGCTGGAATGGGGAGGGGGACTACAACAGGAAGGCTGACGTGAACGGAGAGAGCTGTAGCTTGGAGATCTGATGTGAAGAGAGAGAGAGAGAGGCAGGGAGTTCTAAGTTGTTAATTTTTATGTTTTGTTTTCTTTTCCTTTTTAATTGTTTAAGAGCTAGCCCATTCATGTGTGGCTAAACCTCTTAGCTAGGGCTAAGAGGTGAAGCTTGTAGCGTGATGGGATGCCTCGTTGCTTGTGCCTTTGTTTAGATTGAATTGATGTTGATTTGGGTTTAATCAAAGGGAATGTTTTTAGTCTTTAATGGTCTGTTGTGACTTAAATTACAATGGATTTACGATGGCTTTGAGTATTTCTTCCTCCTTTTATGTTTTATGAAGTCAGGAAGCCCTGTTGTTCACCATCGTCTCCTGGGCATGGTTGGATGTCGGTACTCTTCCTAACCTTCATGGCATGTTGATTGGTTGGTAATTAGATTAATTCTGTTGTCTGCTATGTCTCCTGGGCATGGTTTGGTGATGAAATCCATCTTAATTCATATACCACTCATCTCTTGAAAACTATATCAACGTCAGTTCAATTAATTTTCCTGATTTTTAACTCAGGCATAAGATCTCCCTGATCTCTATAGGTGGATCCTCTGAATCCCTAGTTTCCCTTCTCTGATTTTTCCTAAGTTTTAGATTAATATTTCATCATTATTCTTCAAATTATAATTGATTTAGATTTCATCTCATTCTAGTTCTATTTCTACTTAGTTTCAGATAACGTACAAGTTCCAGTCCCTTGGGATTCGACCTCGGTCTTACCGAGTTATTACTACATCACAACCCTATACTTGGGGAGTGAACAGTGCGCAACTATTTGTTACGTGTACTGTCACATGGCTAGGATTTCGGTTGGGCGCGTGACTAACATGAGATCGGGAGTTTACCACATTGATTCTGAATATCCAAATTTAGGTATGGGACTGGTTTGGATTGAAGTCCCTTGTGATGGACCCCATAGCCTGTGATACTATGTACTATCATCCCGACTTCACACTCCAGCATGATCATTCCATTCGTACTGCATATTGCATTACATCTGCATCGTATGGTATTTTGGGTTACTGTGTTTCTGCATTTATATGGTCTAGATACGACTGACGCTATTCGTGAACTCATCAGGAATTGTATATTGCATTGCATCCTTGGCATCTGATATTTGGCTCTTATGACTCCTCATTTGCATAGTTGTTATATATTGAGTATTCTGATATTGATTGACTCATGGACTTGTCCGTATTTCCGCTTACCCTGTTATCGTATGATTTATGATATTGTCAGTATTTCTGTTTACTCTGATAAGTCCTGCTCTTGTCAGTATCTCTGCTTATTCCGATTTTGTACGATTTATAGATTATCAGTATTTTCGGTATTGTATGATGATGGCATTGTATTGAATACTTGACACTTACCTTGTGCACACACTTATACCACCCTCTAAGCTTTCTATAAGCTTATGCACGATAGATATGTGTAGGTGATGTTAGGTTGCAGCAGTGTTAAGCTTGGAGCGTGCGGCGGTCTCCTGGAGTTTTGATTTCCGATATACGTATCTCCCTTTCAGCTTCGTACTCAAATGATTATATTAGTGGATATGTGATGTTGATGTTGCCTTTGTGAATTGGGTAATCTTGTGGTTATGCTTACTACGAATTAGATGTGTGTGTG
>JASAUF010000054.1:0-5000 GCA_030180095.1 Magnolia changhungtana | reverse complement strand
AAGGTTGGCACTTCCAAACCAACTGTTCCGGCACTTCCAAACCAACTATTCCTTATATTGTGGCCCACTTAAACTTCCGATCTGCTTAATATTTGGAATAAAATGCTGAAGGAACCCTTAAAAGATGACGGCCATAGACCATTCAATTTAGATTTAGGTTGGTTTTTATAGAAATGATTTGGGTTGTTGAAACCAGAGCGGAATATTTGTTTATATTTGTTTTTTCCCATCATCCAGGATTATGTGACATTATCAACAGGGTATGTGTGACATTATCAACAGGGATGACAAATAAACATTATAATGCCTTGGAAGTTTTTATAGGTGAGTGTTGTTAATGCACTGATTTTTGCACTCTATTTGTCAATCAAGTGAGTCATTATATCACATAGTCAGTTGAGCTCTTGAAAAGTGAAGACCGGATATACAAGTGAAGATAAAGCATCAAGGAGTAAAGAACAGGTAAAAGATGTGCCTTAGTGACCCTAACCTTTAACCCAAAACAACCCTTGACGTATAAATGATCTAGGCTAAATAAGAAAACTTATTTGATCATCTATTAGCTTTAGGAACCCACATGGAACATGATAAATAAGGCTAAACGAGGTGTGAAGTTACTGTGAAAACAAACATGCCCAAAATAGCAGTTTTCGATGGTTGTTCAATCCCATCAACCTGCTATTGAAGGGACATCTATGGCGTCGAAGGCCCCCTCGATGACATCGATCGAGAATAAAAAAATGATCGACCAGGAAGAATTCATATTTATTTCTGAATTTCTCAATGCAATTGAGGCTACCTTCGATGGCATCGAAGGTTAAGTTCGATGACATCGAAGGTCCATCGATAACATCGATTGAGAAACAAAATTGTCAATTAAGAAATCACATTTCTTTCTGAATTTCTTGATGACATCGATGCCACCTTTGATGACATCAAAGGTAAAGTTCGATGACATCGAAGGTCCATCAATTGCATCAAGGTAACATTCGATTGCATCGAACGTTACTTCGATGACATCGAAGCCTCCTTCGATGGCATTGACAAATGCGTTTTCTACCCGTTTTTTGACCATTAGGAATTCAAACTTTTTATAAAGGTCATTTGGTTCTCGGGCATTTGGATTATTTTTTAGTGCAATAAATGCTTAGGTGAATTCATGTTTATATTTCTCATCCCAAGTTTCCATTTCATGGAGTTATAAGTAATTTTCCTTGAGATTAACACTCTTATGAGGATTTCAACCTCCACCTTAAAGATGTGCTTAAACTCTTCTATTTTCTAGAGAATAGACTTAAGCTATTTTGGTATACCATTAATTGTCTAAATCCTCTAGAAGACCCATCTAGATGAACCCCTTAGAAAATATAACTTCTCGTTAATTGTAAGAGATTCAACCAACCTCCCATTACCTTCGTCACCTTGAATGAGTATCATATGTAAAATGTTTGATCTTGGAGCTGAGGCATTGGCAAAGTAGTAGTATTATGATCAGGGAAGCACCGAGGAGCTTGATAAGCGCGGATAAGCGACAATCAAGCAACTCACAAAGGCTACAAAAGTGACTCAATCCAACAAGTTGTCAAGTGTAGGAATTTATATACTCTCTTTCTTTGTGTATGATTAAAGGCGAGAGTTTGTAATCCAAACTCGACATAGGTTCTTATGTATGACATTAGCTCTTGTGTAGGGCTTAAATCTCAGATTCTTATGTAGAACCTTAGCTCTTGTGTAGGGTATAAATCGAGTCCTTGTGTAGGCTACCCTGCACGAGTGTTCATGTGTCTGGCTTTGTGGGAGCTTTGGGCAGAGTAAATGTAGGGCCTTGTGTAGGACCGAGGTTGTTGGTTAGCTTACAAAAAACCAACTAAAATCTCTTTTGTGAGCTTTGACGAGAGCATACATACTAGGTTTTTGTGTAGGATCTTAGCTCTTGTGTAGGACCTAAATCTTAGATTCCTTGTGTAAGGCTGTAAAGGTTAGAGGTAAACCTGATTTAAAACATCCGATAATGAAATCTGATACACTCATGAGTTGAATGCGTCCGCCGGGAGTTGAGTAGGCAATTAGCCGAAACACTATATATGATTGTATTTAGGATTTTTATTTTTTCACTTGTTTAATTATGCTCATGTGTTTGAAAGTTTAATTATGCATGCGTGATTAGATGAATGCTTAGTGTTGATAATTAGCATATCTCATACACACATATACGCTATCATATTATAGGCTAGTTACTTATTTGCAAATTAGTTATAGACTAGTCAGCACATCCCACACACATATACACACCATCTACTTAATATGTGGAATATGATGTTGAAGGGAGTCTTAGAAAATGGACTACCTGAATGTGACATCAAGATTATGGTGGGCCCAAATTCCTGAAATGACTGTCACTATGGAAATCGAAGTTGAATTAAAAAAATAAAAGGTTCTGAAAGTAATTTAAGTACTGGATCCATTGTGTATGATCAATTTACTCTTTGGTAAATTATTTGTAAACCATTAAATTTAGTATGAATTCAAAAATTTATGTTTTATAATTTTTTTTAATTAATTTTTACTGAAGTATACTAATGTCCTAACATGATTTGGAATATGGATGGAACGTGGCTGGAACGGGGTGAATTTCTCACAAACATCACATTGGTCTCTCTTAACTTCTACTAGTACCACACTACATAAAGCCATGTGTACATTGATTTCTACCGCGGATGAAACCTTCCTGGAGCCTATAATAATCCAACCTTATGAAAAGGTTGCATAGACCTCAACGAAGGAAAAAAACAAATATTAGATTGATCCAAGACTTCTGCAGCTTCTAAAAAGTTTTCAATGGTAGACGTTCAATCCCCACTTCTTTTGTGGTGTGTTCCACTTGAGCTTGATATCTGCCTTAATTTTGAGGCCATGCCATGAAATAATCTCGTGAAATGGATAGATGGTGTAGAAGAGAGACATACATTATGGTGAGTCCACAAAACTTGGTGACGTCAACACGGTGGTGTGTGGCACACCACGCAAGTTTTCGTAACGAATTGCTTGGTATAAAACACGTCACCGGAGGTGGGTACCGTGTTACCATAACAAAGCTTTGTACACTCCATCATAGTGTATGTGTTAGATCCACACTGGAAATCCATTTTTTCAGATTATTTTAGATCATGATCCAAAAAATAAGTTGAATCCAAAGCTCAGGTGGACCAAACCGGCAAAAAAGTGGGTATTGAATGTCTGCCATTGAAAACTTCAGGAGGCCATAGAAGTTCTGTATGAGGCTGATATTTACTTTTGCCGTTCATCAATGTCCATGTAACCTTATTAACAGTTTGGATGGAAAATAAACATCATTAGATGGCAAATAAACAATATGATGGGCCCTAGGAAGGTTTCGTGGGTGCCATTGCTTCCACAGAGCTTTATGTGGTGTGGCCCATTTAAGTTTTATATGTGCCTCATTTTTCATATGATGTCTTACCATTATCCGAAACAGTGGTGATTATATGCCTATCCTTTAAACCGTTTTGGATCAGGTCCGTGTTATCTTACCAACAGTTTGGATGGCAAACAAACAAACATTGCGGCGGGCCTTATGAAGTTTTTAAGGGTGTTATTGAATCACACAGTTTCCTGTGTTGGGTACCCTTAGGACGGAACCGTTCCATGCAGATGCTTTGTGGGGCACCGTGATGTATGGGATTTATCCATGCGGTTCATCCAATTTTTCAGATAATTTAATATAATAATTCAAAAAAAGAGGTGGAGTAAAGGCCCAGATGGACCACACCACAGGATGCTGCAGTGACTGTGATTCCTACCATTGAAACCTCCCTAGGTCCGTCATGATTTTTATTTTCCATCCAACCTTTCATAAGGCCACAGAACTTGGATGAAGGGAAAACACAAATTCCAAGTTGATCCAAAAATTATGTAGGCCCCAAGAAAATTTTAATGGTGGGCGTTTAATCTCCATTGTATGAACCACTTGAGCCTCGGATCTGCATCGTTTTTTAGCTCATGCCAAGAAATAATATGTAAAAGTGAATGAATCGGGTGGATAAAGCATATGCATGATGGTGGGCTCCACATAGCCCCTGCGTAGACCGATTCCGTCCAAATGAGGGCTGGACGCAATCCGCTTACAACTGGATAGATGTAGTGGATGTCACACAAACATCGCAGCAGTGGGCGCCACGGCATTCCGGTTTCGTGGGCTACAGGAAATCAGGCGCGGATTAGGGACTATCCCGTATGGTCGAAGCTCGGGACAGGCGGAGCCCCTAGGGTCGAAGCTCGTGATGTATGAATTTTATCCATACCATCAATCCATTTTTACATATTATTTTAAATGATAATCCCAACAACAACAAAGATCCAATGCTTAAATTAACCACAAAATGGGGATTAAATTCCTACCGTTGAAAATTTTTCTAGGTCACATAAATCTTGGATCAAGATAACTGAGATGTAGTTTGCAAATCCAGCCCATCCATTATGTGTGTCCCACTTGAATGAGGGTTCAAACCAAGTTTCAAGGGCATTCAAAACTCAGGTGGGCCCCACCAAGTGCTTTTATATGTTTTAACGGTGTCTTTACATAAGTTTAGATGGTATGGCCCACCTGAGTTCCGTATACGGCTGATTTTCGGGATATCCCATAATTTAAAGGGTACCTATCAAATGCACGGTGTTGATGGTTGAAACACATCACGGTGGGGCCCACACAGCTCAACCTCACGGGAGCTTATTGTAAGCTCCAGCGCATTGTACCTTTTGCCCATATATATATATATGGGGGGGGTGGGTACTATGTGCAAGAGCGTAAAGCGGTCGTCCGTGAGGTCAAGCTGGGGTGGGCCCCACGTTCGAAGATCCACATCGTCCACCGTGATCAGGTGGGCCATACCATCTGAAAACATATGTATACAAGCAAAAGCATGTAAAAGCACTTGGTGGGCCCCATCTGAGATGTAGATACCACCTAAAAAGTAGTTTAA